>JASDQU010688003.1:0-19488 GCA_032191745.1 Picea mariana
GTCTAAAAACCAAGATAAAATCACACACAAACAATCCAGTCCTGAAAAAGGCTTCTGGTACTGACAACCAGAATCTCTGATAGGCTGAGATGCTATCACTCTAACAGAAAAAACAAAAGAAAATTTTCCAACAAGAAAACAAATGCAAAGAATGGCCAACATTATCACCAAGATATGACTACACAGGAAAGAAGGGCATTCAATCTTCGTTCTCTAGCGCCGGAGAGCCGAGGAGAGAGAATGTCAGATAGGCTTTTGGCCGACTGCTGAGGCAGAAACTATCTCAGTAATATTAAATCCTATTGTCGACACTTGCAAGACAGACTGAAGAACAAGACAATAAACCAACAGAACCCAGACAGGATCCAGAAAGCCCCCTGAGAAGGTAAACTTCTGACAGAGGAAGAGGGGACTGCCTCTTTAGCTTCCTGAAAACTACACGCTACTGAAACCACTATAGCCCGCGGATACCCGCGTGCTATAGACAGTTAGGGCGCGGGTTACCCGCATGCAGGCCTTCTGCAGGCCGCGGGTACCTCTGTGTGTTCCGAAAATAAAATGTCGAGCATCAGTCAAAGAGAATTGGTATGAATAACCAGGCTCTCTGCTAGCTTTCGACTAACAGAAAATAAAAAACAGCAAAGAAACTGAAACTTAATTCTTTAAACTACCAAAAGATCTTTCACCAAACCCGGAAACCCTAAGAGTAAAATTTTCTCGAGTGGAGTCGCCAATTCTGTTGTGGGGTATTCTACCCTACGGACTAATAATCTAGGGCTCTAAACTTATACGCAGATCATGACCCTTAAGATTTAACTTTTAACCTTCTACCCAAAATCTCAATCCCTTTTCTCAGGCAAACACGGGAAGAATAAACCAACCTTTTTTCCGACGGTTGAAGTAGATCCTTCGTTGAGTTGTTATCTCCTTGCTGTTGCTGCTCCTTCCACAAAGCTTCCTGCAATCAAGACAATACTATGCATGCATGCTACTGATCTACTAGGGGGTTAGAGATAAAACATAAATCAAATAACATCGATGAGACTCATGTATTCGGGACGGGAAAAGTATCTTTTTTTATTAAATTCAATATGAACCAACTTACAATGATTTCTGAGGTTGGTCACCGTTCCACGATCCTGATCCTGGGCTCTTCCTCTTCTTTTTGTCCTCCAACTGCTGCTTCTTGAGTTTCTCCTAAAGCTTGAGGCAAGGCTAAAGGGTTGAGACAAAACTGGCTTGGCAATTTGGCAGAGTTCCTTTGCTATGATTTTTCCTCCTTTGAATAGTACCCGTACCCCTCCTTTTATAGGCTAGAAGGAGCTAGGGTTTTTTTCGAACTCTCGGCCATGCATGGCTCGGAGTTCCAGTTAACTGACAAAAAGCCTCGTGTCCCGGTGGAAACTTTCCTGATTTTTTGCTTTGTTAGGTACCCGCGGGCTGTTTTGGGTTAGCCTGCGGATGCCCGCGTGCAGTATAAGGATAGCAAGCGGTTGCCCGCACCCAGTGAGAAGTTAGGGCGCGGGTTGCTTGTTTTAAGTGGTTTTTTGAGGATTTGTTCAGCATGGATTTGGCTAGGAAGAGGCATGAGTAGGCCTGATGCCAGGTAAGCAGGGATAGTGCAATTTAGGGTTATAACAGGTAGACAGATTTTCTAAGATGGCACACTTCATACCATGTAAAAAAGCCAATGATGCAACTCACATTGCAAATCTGTTTTTCAAAGAGGTCATTCGACTTCACGGCTTACCAAGGAGCATAGTTTTGGATCAAGACACCAAGTTCATGGGACACTTCTGGAGGACCTTATGGAAAAAGAAGGGAACAAACTTGTCATTTATTTTATCTTATCAGACTCATATGGATGGACGGATAGAAGTTGTGAACAGAAGTTTGGGAGACTTGTTGAGGAGATTGGTGACAGAACACCACAGTCAGTGGGATAATATTCTGCCACAGGCGGAATTTTCTTACAATGATTCAATCAATAGAAGCACACGGCAGAGTCCATTCTAGATTGTTTATGGGATGCATCCAAGAGGAGTTTTGGAATTGAGAGATTCAGAACAAAATGCAACTAGGAGTGCTAGTTCATAAGATTTCGCATAAGCGATGAAGGAACTTCAAAGCCAGGTGAAGGAGCGATTGCAGAACTCGAGCCAAGAGTATAAACGTAGAGCAGATCAACATAGGAGACAAATTCAATTTGAGGTTGGTGATTTGATTCTGGCACATATGAGAAAAGAAATATTCTCGAAGGGGACATATAACAAACTGAATATGAAGAAGATCGGACCATGTAAGGTCTTGAAGAAATTTGGGGCAAATTATTATGAGATTGAATTACCCGATGGGATCATAATTTCTCTAATATTCAATGTCTCAGATTTGTACCCATACAAAGCTGAGGAAGTAGGAACAAGTGATGAACAACCAGATGTTTAGTGGACTAAACAGATGCCAGTTGCAGACAAGCCACAGATGGAAAGCATACTGGACAAAAGAGTTAGTAAGAGGACCAGGAGAAAGGAATACTTTGAATACTTTGTCAAGTGGAAGGGACTTCCAATTGAAGATGCCAACTGGGAGAACGAAGAAGAGATCCAGAAGCATGGACAGATCATGTGAGAGATCATGGACAGGAGCCCATGAAAATTTTCAAGCGAGGGAGTATGATGCAGCAGCATCGCCAATGTCAAGTGAGTGTGGGGCACTCACCAACACATTTTGGGCACATGATGAATTGTTTAAAAAAATTTGAAGATGGATGCGCCAAACGTAAATGTAATAGTGAAGGAGAGGCATACTTCTTGATTTGTAATCATACCTTGAGTGTCCCGCTCTCATCTGAAGGACTAAGAAGGCATTTATGTTAGTTAATGTTAGTAGGTAGATTTGAATTCTCAGATTAGACAGTTTTAGGAGTCGGAGGGAAAACGAATATAGACACCCCCATTGTATAGTTGTAACATTATTATGATTATGAGAAGAGAGCATAGGAGAGAAGAAGTAGAAATTTGTGTAAAAGAACCCATGTACAGAAATTTTGAGATTAATATATGAAGTTTGATTCAGAATCATGGCATTAAAATACTTTATGTGTATGCATGATTGAATGTTATGCTCATGCTTGTTTATTCTTTGTTATGCATTCGCTTTGATGCGTGAATGTTTGATTTCATATTTAAATGTCTGAAATCTAAAGAAAGGGAGAGTGAGGAATGAGTTTCAATTGTTTCTCTGCCTGAGCAAGAGTTTTCCTGCAAGGAGTGCAGTGAAATCGTCCGCAAGGTGTGCGTTGACAGAGGTCAAAGTTCGTCTCCACAAGCTTAGGAGAGAGAACACGGGTCTCATTCTCATAGAAGTGTAAGTTAAGCACAGGAACCGTGCAAGGAGTGCGCGGGCCAAGTGAAGTCTTAGTGTTTGCAAACTGAGTGAAGTGGTGGAAAGACTACTGTTGCAGAGAGTGCATAGAGTCAGAGAATTTGATACCTAGAAGTATTCAAGAATTGTCATAAGGAGTGCGTGCAGGAGTCTTCTTGAAGACTCGAGTCGTGGAGAAAGCTCAGGAGGTTTAGTACCTTGAAGCGTTCAGAGAGAAGGTGCAGTGATATCGTTTCGTCGGTGGACAAGTTTTGCGAAAGATCATTTTGTTCATTTCATAGAAATCACCAAGGAGAAAATTGACGGTCGGAGCTCTCCGTGGAGAATTCACGAGGTCCCGAAAGCCGTTAGATCTCACAGAGGAGAAAGAAGGTTACGGTGCGTGTTTTTTTAAGTGTAAATTTTGGGAGAATAGAGCTGTAGGATCTGGGCCAATAGGGTCATCAGATTAGTTACATATTTCGCATCTCGGGGTTTCAGGAGGTGAAGAGTCGAAACTTTTGTAGTGAGACTCACGAAATTGTGAAAGGTGAAGTCCCGAAATAGCGAAGGAATCTGAGCCATTTGCTAGAAGGAGGACACGTGTCGCGAAATCACCCGTATCAGGGACTCGGACACTGGAGGTCCGAAAGAGAATTTTTTCAACTTCACGAGTGGCGAAGCTGTGAAGTGAATCAGGACCATCCATCTGGGAGTGGACAGGTGGCATACTCGCTGACACGGAGGTCAGGCCTTCCGTTGACCATTTCGGGGTTTCGTGGGTTGGAGGTCTGAGAGCACAACGTCTAGATTCACGAAGTCACGAAGTCCGAAGCTCCAAAAAAGGTGGGAAGTTCCGTGTGGGACCCGCATTGATGATGTGTCAAAATTTCACGTTTCAGTGTATCGGAGGGTAAGAGGTTGAGACTCTTGTCCCAAAAGTCGCGAGTAGTGAAACCGCGAAAGAATATAAGTCGTCTATCGGAGGAGGACACATGTTAGAGATCAGAGGATCTCGTGAATTCAGAGGCTCATAGGTTTAAAGACCAAGTGTCAAGTACTTCAAGTCCCAAAGTCACGAGAAGTGAAGTCGCGAAGTAATCTAAGTCATCCATCAGAGGAGGACAGGTGGCAGAGATCTAGGGATCTCGTGAACTTGGAGGTTCATAGGGTGAGAGTCCAAGGATTGAGTGCTCCAAGTCATGAGGAGTGTGGATAGTTTTCGGATCCAGGTCACGAGAGGACCATTGGATCAGGAACCCCATCGCATTTCATGTCTTGGGGGTTCAGAGGTCGAAGGGAGTTGTTTTCGACTTCAGAAGTCGTGAAGCCGTGAAGTGCCGAGAGCCAGCACGAGGGACACGTGGGAAGAACTTCACAGTGGGCCCGAAAATTAAATCAGTGGACACACGTCACCTATACAGAGGAGTCAACACCCCATTTACCTCTTGCCTCTCGGGGACTTGGGAGAAAATGGAACAAAGGTTGGACCTTTGAACTTGCGAAGGTGTGAGAGGAAAAAGGTGCTAGTGCTTAGCCTAGTCGGTGGTCGCGCAAGGAGGGCACTGACAAAGGGAGAGTTGTACCCATTTCGTGACTTCAGTTATCACAGGATTGCAGAGGAAGAGACGAAGGTCACGACTCTCGAAATTGTGAAATCGTGAACCACGAGAAAGAACTTGTGGATCGATTAGATTGGGGATTCCAGAAGAGAATTCAAAAGAGCCGATCCAGCTCGAAGGGCATATAGAATGATCCTGTGAGCGGATATCAGTCCTGAGGGCTGATAGGTCTATGTCACAAGATCACAAATGGATTTATGTGTTTGCTAAAGAAATACATCCCTTTTCATTGGGACGAAGCTGCTCAACACTCTTTCAACACATTGAAACATGCCCTCACGACTACCGCTCTACTCCGGCCACCTAATTATAAAAAATATTTATTATTGTACTTGGATACGGCAGAGTCGACTATCGGTATGGTCCTATTTTAGGAGGATGACTTCCTCTCAAAATATTTGATTTATTACCTGATTCGAGGCCTGGTTGGACATGAACTCAATTATTCCCATATTCAAAAACTGGCGTTGGAAGTTGTTCATGCTGTTCAAAGGTTTTGTCATTATATTTTGTTTCGCAAGACCACCATCATTGTCGTTGTGAATCCATTTCAATACGTATTAACACGACACGTCATTGGCGGGAATATTAGTAGATGGATATTTTTCCTCTAGGAATTTGACTTAGATTTTGTTTCGGCAAAATCCAAAAAGTCACTGGCCTTTGTGGAACTCATCTCAGAACTTCCGGTTGAATCTAGTGAGGTTATGCCCGAAGATTCACCTATTAGAGGAGACATGTTTTTTATCACATCTTTGGATCCATGGTATGGAGATATACTTGTCTATCTCTAGACTTTGAAGTTCCCTACCTCTGCTTCTCGCGATGAGCGTTTCCGTATAGGCCATCAGGCTAAGAACTATCTCATACTCGACGACACTTTGTATCGCCGAGGTGTAGATTGCATCCTTCAATGATGTCTCACTCATGAAGAAGTAGTTATCATGCTTAATGACCGCCATACTGAAGCATGTGGTGGTCATTTGTCTGGTATGGAAATAACCCAAAATATTTTACGAGCTAGTAACTTCTAGCCAATGTTAATCAAATATTGTATCGAATTGGTCAAGAAGTGCCACCCGTGTCAGATCTTCTCTCGGACGATGAAGGCACATCCCACTCCCATGTTTCCTGTCATCACAGTTGGTCCCTTTACCAAGTGGGGGATTGATTACACTACATGCAACCCTCCTTCAACAAGGGGGCACCGTTATATCATTATATCCGTAGACTACTTTACGAAGTGGGTCGAAGCTATGACAATGTTTAAATATGATGGAGAGACTGCAACTCTCTTTTTGTTCAACCAGATAATTGCAAGGTTCAGCGTCCCTAGAGATATTGTCACTGACCATGGCAGTCACTTTCAAAACCAAATGATGATCGAATTAACATCAAATCTTGGTTTTCGGCAAGAACATTCATCACCCTACTACCCCCAAGCAAACGATCAGGTGGAAGCTGTAAATAAATCTCTTAAGACCATCCTACAACGAACGATTAATTCAGCCAATTCAAATTGGAATTTGATGTTATACTCGACATTATGGGCTTACTGAATGTCTATTAATACTGCAACCGGTTTCTCACCTTTTCAACTCATTTATGAGCTAGAAGCATTCTTGCCTATAGAATGTCAGATCCCATCCCTAAAGTTGGCAATAAAGTTACTGCTAGACACTTCTCCACTTGAAGAGTAGTTATTATACCTTGAGCAGCTCAATGAGCAGTGTTGTGATGCATCCCTAGCCAACGAGGCTTACAAACAAAAATTCAAGTGCCAGTATGATTGGTCCGTTTTTCCTCGAATTTTCTCTGAAGGTGACCTTGTCCTGGTATATGACCAGGATAAGGACTCCCTGGGGGCAAGCAAATTCAAACCCTTGTGGTTCAGACCTTTCATCATAAAAGAGGTTCTAAAAAAGGGAACTTATCATCTGGTAGACTTTGAGGGAAATGCTTTGGCGGAGCCTAGAAATGGGCTCTACCTCAAGAAGTATTACTCATAGGTAGGTCACCTTGGGTAACTTTTTGTAACATATGTATAGTCTTTGTACTATTACTTTATGTTTTCTTTTGGTTTTATGGACGTGTCATTTTTTATGTTATCTTTTGTCACTGTGGCAAATGTCATGTGAATCAGAGGTGTTCGTTGGGTATGCAGGCGGTGCTAACCAACACACTTAGAGGCTTGGCTCCGTAGCTTGGGAAATTTTTACACCTCATGGCCAGTTATTATCTTTAGGAGGTATATGTTTAGGTGACACCACAAACAATGTCGCCGAATACAACACAGTTATTGAGTTGCTTCGTGACGCTCTGTCATTTGGTATCTCTCACCTCCGGGTCTATTTAGATGCTCAGCTGGTTGTGTCTTAGTTAAATAGAGTCTACCATGTTCATGATCCTACTTTACACCGACGATTCCTTAGGGTACGTATCTTAGAACGAAGATTTGATTATATTACATATTTTCATGTTCCTAGGAGATTAAATCAAGTCATAGATACTCTAGCTAATCAAATCTTAGATTGGCATCTCACACACATATAAGAAAGACATACACATGCACATGTAAATACATTTTTTTTTTCCATAAGACATAAAAAGAAATAAAAATCCATATATAATATCAAAATCATTAGAGTACATAGGTGGGCGCAAGTGCCTAAAAATACGATCAGTAACGAGTCATGGGGCTTATGCCCTCAAAAAAAATACAAGTAGTGCCCTCGGCACATGAAAAGTCAGCCTAACTAAGGACGAGGCCTGTGGGCCCTGTTGTAATAATCAACAACATTTTCCAAATGCCGAAAAAGCCGAACCCATGTCCTTGGTTCCCCCACTACGTGAGGTTGTATAGATGGTGGAAGATCCTCAATCTCTGGCATGGGGACTGTGCGAGTGAGCGAGGTAAAATTTTGCTCTACTCATCTCAAAACCCTCTCAACTTCATTGGCTAGAAGCTCTCCTGCTACTGCTGGTCCCCCTACGATGGCGGGTGCGGCCCCTGGCCGAGGACGTCACCTATTCCTCGTATAATCCATTGGTCGCACTGGCCCCACATATGCACATAATAGACACATATCCATCAAATGCTCTGGTATAAAAAAATTGATATATATATAAAACAACGTAAAAATTACATATGGTTAACAAACAAAAAAAAACAAATGATGCATTCACTATGACTGGGATGTACCGGTATCTCAGGGTCTCTCGAGAAGTCAATCCTAGCATAAGGATAATCCTCTATGACTGGGATCTATCGCGACAACCAAGCAAAAAAGTTGTCATCAAAGGACTCATTGGTCCTTCCTCCCCCCTGTTGTGGCAGCAACACTGCCCATATGCATATCATGGGAAGAGAGGCCTAATGCCCTCGTACCACCTCTCAAGGGCTGAAACTGGGCACTCTTTCAAAGAAGAAAGAGCAAAGAATCATTCCAAACCCGAAGTTCCTTTGAGTCCGTAACCGGCAGTTTGTTAGATGCCTCTTCATACAATCCAATAATTTGGTGCTCCAATAAAAGATTTGTGCATTTAAGAACTGAACTACATAATTCATCTATGCATGGGATGCCTGATGTAAAGCTGCAAACCCAATAATCCACCCGATGAGCAACACGATCGCCTGTAGTGCTAAGTCTGAGATCTTGCTTATAGGCACTTACGAGCTTGTTCGGTATGTACTCGCCTCACAATGGAGTCCAATCAACTCCGATATATTGTGAGGCCTAGAGGGAAACATACAGAATTTGACTGGTTCCCCTCTCCTAGAGAGGCCAGTCAGAAAGTATATGTCCTTTGTCGTTGGAACCAACAACTGCCCCTCTAGCATAAAGGCCTCTACGTCGGGATGCCAATAGTCAACCAAGGAATTTAGTAGCCTAGGTTGTGCTCGCATGAAAGGACACAGAAAAAATTTCAACAATCTACATTGCATTAACGTAGCAACAACATTAGGATCTTCCCCATCTAGTGCACTAATATCCTCATGCTCTCTTTCTCTCCAGTGCACATACATCCTACACATGGGCAAAGTTTAGGAGGGTTAACTTTTGTTTTTTTATTTTTTTTGCACCAAATGGAGGGTCCAAGTGGTCTGTTGTGATGACAGTCGCGTGTACACGCAGTCTGACATAAGACAGAGTGAGTGTACACGCGGGCTGTCATAGGACAACCCACGTGGACGTAGGGCCGACCTTTTGAAGGTCGACGCCCCGTCAAAAAATGAAACTAAATGCATAAATAAAAAATCAGAATGCAAGATGAGGTAGTTTATACTTACTTGGTCCAAGCATATGGTTGTTTCATCCACCGAGGCTCCCAGAATCAATTATTTTCACAAAGGGGTCATTTTGGCTTTTAGTCAATTTCTGAATTAAAAATGGTGATAATGAGCTGCCAACTTCTATTTATAGAGGTTTTGACCTCTTTTTGTCAATTTTCGAACCCTTTTGTCATTTTTTCTAAACTTAAAATCATTTAAGATGGTTCAGGAGTCTTCTTTGGATGTTCATGAGAAGTATTACTTTAGGTATTGGGAATTTTTTTGAGATTTGGGGCGTTTTGACGGTCCTTTGGTAAAAAGTCATTTTTTTCCAACTCGTTGCATTTAAGTCAGGATTCCACTTTTTCACATCTCATTGTCTTTTCCGCTTTTCCATAGGATCGATCCCACCAAGTTGCAACACAAAACCGTTATTGCTTCTTTAGAAGTGTCATAATTTGGTGGTAGAGATTACCGTAACATGGATGCCCTAGGTAGATCCTGGTTGCATTATGGTGTCCATGGTGTCACTAAAGACTATAGGCTCGGGAGTCCCTTTTAGTTTTTCCTGATTACGATTTTGAGCCTCATTTTCATGGTTCCTTATCACTCTTGACCTCACCCTTGAGACTCCAAAAACATAACGAGTCTTCTTTTAATCCCTTTTCAGACCCTCTAAACATGAAAAGATTGTTGAGCAATCTTGTGGCCTTTCACGCTCGTTAAACTGAAATTTGAAGTCACATCTATCTGGCAGTAGTTTACCCCTTTTTCGGTCTGGAAGGTCAACTGTATGAACAAAGGTATACTCTAGAGGCCTCAGATCTCTAGAAGAGTACCCTCAGGTATAATTTTAACCCTTTTTCAGGCCTGAGGGACTAAATTTACGAAAAAGGAACCCCCACAGAGTCCATAGTTAATCTCTTTTCAGACTCCCTAAAATTGAAAAGATTGTTGAGTGACCTTATTCTTTCACACTCATTAAAATGGTCTAGAAGAACATTTTTGACAGATTCCATAGTTAAGCTTTTTTCAAACTCCTTAAAAATGAAAAAATTGTCGAGTGATCTTGTCTTTATCACACTTGTTAAAATGGTTTTGAATAGATGTCTCGTCGGTGCTAGTTTACCCCTTTTTCTAACCGACTAGACTACCTTAAAAAAAGGTACCCCATCGAAGTCTCCTTTTACATTTTTTCAGACTCTCTAAATATGAAAAACCATCGAGCTCACCTTCTCTGGGCTCATTAAAATTTACATCGAAGGACATTACCATTGTGTGTCTTATTAATAGCATTTGTAGACCCGCGTCTTTGGCCTAATTCCAACTCCATGTTTCTCTCAACCGAACCATCTAAAACATTCCTTATACACAAGCCCTGTAGCACTTTGCCTTTGCGTCTTGACACCTTTGTCCCCAGAAGGGATTTTTTCCAAGTGTCCTTGCTTTGAACATCAATCTTGTCCTTGTGCCTCGAACTCATTTGTTTGCAACACTCATTCCTCCTTTGTAACATATCATTCTTTTATTCTTTTTCCCAAATTATTGAAAAAGACAAAAGAATCAAATATACCCCAAAAAGAGGAAGGGAAAAGTATTTTCTTTGTATTGGCAGCACAATGAGTCACCCTTGGATAAAGCACATCCTTCTGTTTGTTCATCAATCCCTGGGATTTAATATGACCTTAGGAAGTTGTTCCCGCTACATTGAGTTGTGTCCTCCTCCTTTTGGTTATTTTTCCAAACATATGGAGAGTTTGTGTTGCTTCCTACCTCGTGAACTTATGTTAATGACATGCTGCCTAAGTCTCATCTTTTGTTGTGCTATTTTCCAAGAGAAGTTTTTACCAATCCTGAGTCATCCCATCTACAGTTTGTCTATTTCCCTTATTCCCGACCATCCCAAAGGTCCAATCAAGTCTTTGTTTGAAATCCACGAATCCCTCAACCTAATCATCAAGATCCTCTAGTCCATGACCGACGAGCCGTCGAAGACCTCTAGGTAGTGAAGTCGTACACTCATATTACACTCCTACCCAAGTTTTGAAGATTTTGAAGTTGATGCTCAAGCTCTGAAGACCTCATCTCCAACCATCAAGCCTTATCAGCTTCTAGAAGATGGATACTATAAATGTATATCCTTTTGATTTCGAGATGTAGATCCATTGTGTACTGCTCGCGGCTACACTTTATATAGTTATATGACATGGATCTACAGTGTATTTGATTGGTAGACATGATTTTATCTCATTCGAAGCATGGGTATGCCCGCCTCGGTGAGAAAATTGTTATTTTACATATGGCGCCTCTCGAATTCTGGTCCCTAGGCTCACTGGTTTGGTACGTTGATAAAGATTGGTAATGTATTTCGGCCATCAGATGTTCTTATGACCTCACACATTAGGGGGGCATCTTTTATAACCCTAATTTGCACTAGACATACTTACCTGGTATAAGGCCATCTCAGATTCCTTCTTTTCCAAAACAATACTGAACAACTCTTCTTAAAAACCCCCTTTATAAAGGCCCACGCGCCCTGCTTCATTACTGCATGCTTGTACACACTAGCTTCCCCAATATAGCCTGCATGTACCTACAAAAGCACGGAAAAAGAAAAGTTGTTGATGAAACACACAGCTTTGGGAAAGTTAACGAAACCTTTCGGTCATGCATGGCCGATCTTTCGACCAAATACCTAGCTCCTTCTAGCCTATAAAAGAAGGGGTAAGGGTCCCATTTGAAAGGAGGAAAATCATAGTAAAGAGACTATACCCAATTGATCATTCCCCTTGTCCAAACCTTTAGCCATCCTTGTGCAAAGAGAAGTATAGAGCAAAGTAGTTGGAGGACAGTTGAAGAGGAGCCCAGGACCAGTTTCAAGGAGCAGTATCGACAACATATTGTAAGTTTACTCTTGTGAAGACTAATAGAAAAAGGAATACTTTTTCTGTCCCGCCATATCATGTGTTTGAATTGAATGTTTATTTTATTATATTGTCACAACTAACCCAACAATTAGTATATGAAATGCACATTCGCAGCTTTTTGTTTGTTCATGTGTGAATGCAGGTCATCTTTGGAAGGAGGCTTGGAATCAAAGAGTGAGTGAAAGAAAAGGGATCGACATCAAACGAAGGACTTAAGGTAGAGTTACCGAATCTCATTTACACCTTTGTATTGCATGAATGTGGGGTTTTGTGTCGAGAGAATAGGAAAGAGTAGAAGCCTTTGAAATGATCATTTTCTGCATGCATGATTAGAGCCCTTAAATGCTAAGTCCATAGGAGGGATTCCCACCCACAACAGTAGTTCATAGGAATTAGCTAGGGAATTAGTTGATCTAAATGCTAAAGGGATTCAACTAGCTAAATCAAGAAGGATAGTTTCAACTTCTGAATCCGAGATCAATATTTTGAAAGAGCATATTGAGGAAAAGGAAAGGAAACTCAAAAAGATACAGGTATCAAAAGAAATTTTTTAAGAAGAGTATGATACATTGAAGAGAAAGCTTTCTAAAAAACCTTATTTAATGGGGGAACGACATTCAATTTGGGATAAAATTATGGAGCATGTGAATAGGTTGAGGAAATGCTTTATAATAATGGAGGAATAGGCTAACTTGGTCAAGAAGGTTTAAAAAGACATTGTAAAGAGTGAACAAGAATTAGGATACAAGCTTCAAGTTGCTAAAAAAATCATCAGAGTTCTTAACTCCAAGACAAAAGAGGAATTAAACCAAATTGGAGTTAAAGATAGAACAAGTACAATTATGGAATTTGAAAATTTTCTTACTAAAAGGAACTTAATTCAATAAGTTCAAAGTAAACTTGTTCACCTTCAAAAAAATGTGCAATGGTATAAAAATCATTATAAAAAAATGGTGGAAATGGGATTACCTAAATACTATGGTAAAAAATAAATTTTCTCTCTCTACTAGAATATCAACAATTATTGATCTTAGAAAAGGAAAATGTAAATAAATTCAAAGGCGTTACTGGTATATTAAAAGGTCAAACCATTTTTTATCTTTTAGATGATGAGTTCTTTTTATTGTGGAATTTGAGAAATCTATTTCAAACTACTCCAATGTATGAAGCATGAATCGAGATGGAGAAAGCTTATAGAAGAATGAAATCATGCAAATATCCTTTGAATCAAGAGTGGGAGCAATTTTCACAACTCCAATGACTTGGCCAACGACATGGAGAAAAATCAGGGATTCCAAATCTATTCCTTGAGTTTTGGGATTTAGTTTGTCTATTTTTTTAATTTTCGCTTAAGACTAGGAAAATGTAATCAATTTGGTTACACACTTTGTGTCTATAAAAGAATAATTGATGAGTGGAAGAAGGACCTCTCATCCTTATATGTAATTGAAGACTTTTCAATAAGGGGATCAAATTTTCTGCAGAAATACATGAGATCTTGTTTCTCATTTCTTTGAGTTATGTTCTTTCTATGTTTGTTGCTCATGTTATCATAATTAATATTTTTCAAACTATTGTGTTTAAGTTATGAATGGCTGCAATTTAGTATTACTTCTATTGCAGTTTATCTATTGAAAATTTATTCAGGTATATACTTTCATCTATTCCGTTGTGAGCAAAATAAGACCTACATCTGCATATTTGTTTATTATTCATTAATCTGTTTCATAATTTATATACACATCTTATATTCCTACTATTGAAATTAAAGTAATATTTGTCAAAATCAGATACCTTATTTTATATCTCAATTTTTTTCACCTACATTCTTCTTTTCATATCTTTATTATTTATAAATTACTTAAAGAAAGAGATATTACCTTTGTATTTATGATGATTAGATTATTGAAATTTCATTCTTATTCAAAGGCAGAAAAGTAGTGTCAAATTAATTATCATTATATTGAGATGCCTGACATTGTTCTGTGAGCCTAGAACAAATATCAATAACAACACTATCCATTCTCATTCCATTCCTCTCGTACCTCGCAGCCTCCCACCTAATGTTCACCCTTATCACCACCCCTTTGCTTAGAAAAATGAAATTGAAAATATTGTTTAGGAATTGTTAGTTGTGGGTGTCATCCACCCTAGTACAAGTCTATGTTCATCCCCAATGATCATGGTACTCAAAAAATAAGGCACTTGGAGCATGTGTCCTTATTTTCGTACTCTCAACAGAATCACCATCAAGGACAAGTTTCCCAATATAGGTATTGATGATCTTTTAGATGAACTTAAAGGTGTTGAATTATTTACCGAACTTGACCTCTGTTCAGGCTATTGTCAAATCCATATGAAAGAGGTTGATATTCCCAAAACTGCTTTTCACACTCATGAAGGCCATTATAAGTTATTGTTTATGCCTTTTGGCCTTTGTAATGAACCCTCCACCTTCCAATGTCTCATGAATTGTATATTTAAACCATTTCTACGTCATTTTGTCTTGGTCTTTTTTTATGACATCCTCATCTAAAATAAAACTTGGCAGGCCCAGGTTACCCATTTAGACCAGGTTTTACAACTCCTTTCTCATCATCAACTATTTATCAATAGGTATAAATGTGCCTTTGGACTCTCCGAAGTTGGATATTTGGGCCATATTGTTAGTAAGGATGGTGTACGAGTGGACCCAAAAAAAAATTGAAGCAATGAAGGATTGGCCCTGTCCTACAACTCTTAAAATTTTATGAGGTTTCCTTGGTCTAACAAGGTGTATCGCCCTTGTTTCCCCGAGCTTGTAATTAATCATTAATTATGACTACCATGCTATGGCATGTGAACAATGTAAATGTATTATTGTTTGAATTTCCAATAACTAACTGTGGGGGTGAAGTCTTGAAGTATTGGCCATGATATCACTAGAGGAAACAAATGGGAAAATTATGGAAAGGGTTCATTATGTCAAATGACCCAAATTGATCCTTGCTGAAATGATATGCCTCATCATGACCCTAAGGATAAATCAGTTAATAAGAAAAGGACTGGTGGTTGAACCATCAACCACCCCCATGAATGGAAGCATGGTCTAGCTTAGGAGACATGAGGTTGTTATTCCTAAGTACCATAGAATCTTGCAGACCCAGACTTACTTAAGTTTCCTTCTGATAGAAGAAACAAGACAGGTCCATAACCTTCTCGAGGAGGAGAAAGGTGAGGGGGAAGACGGGTGAAGCCAAATGAGAGAAGACACACAGGAAGAGAGAGAGCATGAGACTCTCCAGCTACGGAGAGGAACTGGAAGCTTGATGAGTTGTTCTGGTTACTGGAGAGAACAAGAGAAAATATCTCTGAGAACTTACAAAAGGGCATGAACTGAGTAGGATACTGTGATATTGATGCTGAGGAGGCATTTGATAAACCTCGCAGAGACTATGACAGAGAAGGAATCCCTAAGAAACTACGAATGTTCCCTAGTGATGTCATGGCTTAGCACTAGGGTGGCCAAAGTGCTAAGAGTGAATGCCTCTGAGCCTATGGTTGGGTGGAAAGGTGAATACCCACATTCAGTTCATTGGCTACAATATGAAATATATAAGTATTCCCATACCTTTTATATTTGAGTTGTAACTGTAAAATAAAGTTGGATCTCCTGTGAATGTTTCAGAGATGTGCATGTTGCTTGATAGTTAGACTGTGTTCCCTTATCTTTTGCTCGATTATGTATTTAATCAAGTAAGGAACTATATGATTTGTACACATAAAGGCTCAGGCCATGTAGTGGCTCAAGTTAAAGAAAATGAACTGTGAGTCTGTCGACCTTGGGAACAATTTTACGTATACATATCGACACTTCCCATTGTTTTGAATTTCCTAGAAAAGGGAGTTTTTTAAGCTCAGGAGAAGAGCACAAAGCACGCATCTGTGCCTGAGTCCTTCATAATATATGAAGCTTAGGAAGGATAGTGAGATTTAAGTCTTTAAAGGGAGGATATTTTTTTTTAGAAGATGAGTGGACAAGATCCTTTTGGGAGAGGTCAAGGTCTGTCATGACCGTTGGATTTGGAGAAGGAATAGGAGTATTAACCCCCCCACCCCCCGAATCCTTCAGCCTTCATGAGTTCAACAAAATTTGTGTATTCATCGTAAGGGAGATGGATCCTCTGAATTCCTGAAGTCTGAAGTGAATCAGGACCGTCCATCGGAAGGGATACGTGTTTCCAAATCCCATGGTTTGCAGAGTGGCACTTCGACATGCTTTATCCATTGTGTTAATGGGAAGAGGAACTCCCGAAGAGACGAAGACCAAAGTCTTGAAGCCATGAGATTCGTAGATATGTGGGTCTACATGGATAGACCCTGACCATCAGATTTAGACTATGGTCCACTCGACGCTGAGCCACTTCGGGAGTCACGAGGAGTTTGCATAGAAAAACTCTTAAATGTCGAATTCACAAAGTAATGGGAGTCGTAGATCTATGTATCTACATGGTCGGATCTCGATTGTGATATCTAAGGGATGTTAGAAGGCTATCAGTTCAGAGTGATGTGGAACAATGACATCATCCAGGGTGACGTGGACCCACAATCAACATGCCATGTGTCACCTGTATTTGGGTGTTTCCCAGACCCTATAGGTCCATTAACACATGACATGTGTCGCCCATAGGAGGGACCATGTTTTCTCTCTTCCTTAACACATGTCATCTATGGAAATTACCCTTTGTTTTCCACGTGACCTGAGATCTCATAGTGTAGAGGTTTGACACTCCAAAGGAATTTAGAAGAGAGTCTTCAAAGTGTGAAGACTCCCGAAGTCGCAACCAACGTAGTAAATCCTAGTCATCGATATACAGGGGACTCATGGCACTATATCCCTTAGTCCAGAGACTTGGAACTCTAGGGTATTTGAGGTGTGGCATGTTGATAAGTTCTAAAGTCATGAATTAACAAGAGCCATTGATCTAGAGGATCTTCGGGACCACTCGTGACCATTGGATCTACCCCAAGGTCAATTCGGGATGACTTACTCTGGCAGTAAGGAGAGGATTACACCCTGAAACCCCCAAGCACTGAATTTGTGAAGAGACGGAGGCCGCAGATCCCAATGACTACATGGACGCATCTTGACCATGAGATTGGAGGGTTTGGAAGGATGTTAGCATGAGGTGAAGTGGTGTGCTGACATCACCGAGGGTGACGTGGACCCATGATTAACATGCCATGTGTCACCAATATATGGACATTTTATAGATCGCTTATTCCTGTTAGAGCATGACATGTGTCACCCCCTAATGAGGAGATATGTCACCTCTATCCCTCCTCATGTGTCATCCTCTAGTTCATGCCCGCCTGGCCAATGTGGTTGGTCATGTGATTGGGACTTCAAGAGTTCAAAATATTTGGGGTGTAGTATAGTAGAGGAACATTCGACGTCGATCGTCGATTGATGAACGCCATAATGTTCAACATCGCTCATTGATTTCTTAACTCTGAAATGTTCAACGTCAATCGTCGAATGTCGAATGTCGAACATCAACCGTTGAATGGACAAGGCCACGTGGAGAGATTTCGGGACTTCGGGGAGTATGGGTGTAGTAAGAAAAGGGGTGTTCAACGCCGAATGTTGAATACCCCAACTAATAATGCGTGGATAACTTCAAGAGGGCATATCTTGCAAACCAGGGGTCGGATTAGAGCCTGATAACACTCGTTAGAAAGCTACATGCGAGAAGAGGAGGATGAAGACCTCAGAGAGATGATTTGAGATTATTAGAGTCAACAAATATTGATGCCCCACCCACTAGAAAGGGTATTTAGGGGTTGGTTGTGTTACAAATTGGTATCGAAGCATGGAAACAACACTTGGCCTACTTGGGATCATGCACGAGTCGTATAAAATATTATTAGAGGACCTTAAGGGTAACACCCTATTTTAATCATTTCTAAGAGGCTTAGTAAGCCTTTACTGAAGCGAGGAATGAAACTTTCTATTGTTGATAGATGTTTTGGGAATCTACACTGTGTGTTGCTAATGTTCCCAAATAAATAAGTTGACTTCACTATGCAATCGTATGTGTTGTTGTATAGGCATAAGATTGGGTTACCGAGATTAAGATGAGCATGTTGTGAATATTATTGCCAAACATAAATCATTTGCATAATTTCTTTGAGTATAAGGATGCATATTTAAAATTTAGTTGGGATTTTACCCAACGACATTGAATCTTTCTAGTCTGCGGTAGAGGAAACCTAACATTTTCTTTTTGGAAATGATGGCCACTCCTACAAGAGTGGGATTATGTTGATGGGCACTAATAACAAGACTTGGATGTGAATGGATTGAAAGGATCCATAGCAGTGATAATTACTATTTTAATAAAGGATTAAACCCAGTATATGTGTATGACCCCTCACAATCAAAGGATTAATGGAAATGGTAAGGCCACTTTACTGACTGAAAATTGTTGCTAGAATAATCTAGTAAGCAAGTAAAGAGGAACACTATAGATTGAGAGAAACTTTCATGAAGGTAGAAGTGAATCGACAAGAGAAAGTTCAAAAAATCATGGTTATGCTAATGGAGTGTATGTCCATGTTACCTCTAGGGCATGCCTATGCATAAGAATGCATATGGAAAAATATTGAACATGCAAATTAGGCATGTTATAACTTGTGGTGGGTTGTAAGGTACGGTCTATTAATGGACCTTTTAGATGAGGATGACCTTATGACAACATGAGATAACAACAGGAATGAAAATTTTATGATGTTGTAGACTAATGCCTTAATATGATAGGATTGTAAGGATTTATGAGAAACCAATGTAAGGTCTGATTAAGGAGGTTTCAAATACCTTTAGATTGACTAGTGGGTCATATTGACATCCAGAGGTGGATGATAACCATATGGAAATAAATTGGTATACTCAGATAACTATAAGAGGGAGTTTAGGAAAATATTCCCTTGAAGAAATATATTTACCAAGAATGGTTTGAGGCATGAAAGAGAAGATTGATAAGTTGTCTTGTTGCCTTGGTGAACTGTTGGATTTTCCCAGATAATATTTTCGGGCTATTGAGTCATATTATAACACCAGAGGCAAGAATAAGTTTTTGTTGGTTGTTTTCATACGGAAAGAAGGACATAGTTATGATTATGTCTATTAAATTGGCCATGTGGATAGCATGTGAATGACTGTAAGCTCTCAAATGAGGGGGAAGATCGGTGTTGAGTATCTATATGGAAATTTTCCTAAGAATGGAATTAAGATCCTTGGGAGAAGGATATAGAGCTATGATAT
>JASDQU010688003.1:29004-39122 GCA_032191745.1 Picea mariana
AGAGAGAGAGAGAGAGAGAGAGAATGAAATAAGATGTTGGTGTCAGATCTTGTTGGGATTTATGTGCTTCATGGATGCACTAGCTGCTCATTTATATCTTGAGGAATCTCCCATTCATTCTTACATCAATTGGTAGGGGTGTTACTTTTGTTGTAACATGTGATTCCTCAGACCCTTTAATGATTATTTCTAGGGTTTTGGACTGATGACTGGTAGCTCGCATGTTCAATTCGGAAGGTGTAGGGTTGAAAAAATGAAAGTTTTGTCAGTATTTTGATGGTGCCTCTGACTGCTCTATAGGTGACTGTGGTAACATTTCAAATGTTGTTTGATAAATGGCCAAAGTCGGATGCAACAAGTACTTGGATAACATTCGCCATTCCTCAACTGAATGTTGTTCCTCTATCTCCATTGCCTTTTTTCCCCCCAAAAGTTCTAACTTATTTATTAAGGACCCTTCATGTATCGAGGTCGATTCTAAGTCTAGAGTTTTCTTCATTTCTTCAGTTTTATCTTTTATTTTGTCGAGGTGCCTAGTTGCTTGATCTGTTACCATTTTGGATTTTCTTACTTATTTCAACCATTCTCTTTCTTGTCATGTTAGGTCTACCATGAATTCTTTTTCTTTTTGTAGCATCTGGATATAACTTGTTTGGATTTTCATCGGTGGAAAGAAGTCGGGTTGTTCTCAAGTCAACAATTACAACTTTCTATGCTTTGATTTTGTTGTATGTGGGAGAAAACTATGTTGGCTAGTTGTTGAGTATTGTTCTTAGAGCGGTTGCCTGTGCGCTGGCAAGTTCAACTTGTTCTTGGACCGCCTTAAATTTCTCCAGTTTGGACTACAATATTGTTGTTGTTTGTTGAACTAACCCAGTCTATTTGTCTCTTATTTCCATGTTGTGCATATGCTTGAGATATTTATTTTCTTTCTTCATGTGTTGGATTTCTACCTGGTTATTTTCCCCTATATATACCACTGTTTTGATCAAACTTATCATTACAACAAGAGGATTGACTCCTTCCATCAGATGATCGATGCCCAATTTTTCCTTTGCAAGCAAGACATAGTTTTTTAATATCTCTTTCTCCTTGTTTCTTCTTTCCCTCATTTGTGTTCTTTTTCTTAGAGCCTTCTTCCACCTATTTCTTGCTTCTTTAGATACCTCATTGTATAAATCCATTATTTGTTCATATGGTGCGATTGATGGGTCGAATTTTGTCTCTGTCCGTGGTTCTATCGACCCGACTGGTTTAAACATTGTGAATGTGGTTGGATTTGGCGCAATATTCCTCTTGTCGATGGCATTCTCTTTCTTATTTTTATTTTCATCTTTTCCTTGATTGGGTGTGTTGAACTACTCTATGGTGTCAGTCTGACTTGGAGGATTTTTTGGTGGTGACTTGTTTCCTGCATCATTTCCTTTTTTCATTCTCTATTCTGATTAGTGGGATTTTCTCATTCCACTTGTTGGTCTTGGTTATCTTTACTTGTATCCTAATTGGATTTTGCTAGGGAGCAAGGATCATTTGATGGTTGTGTCTCAGCTGAATTTTTCCCATAGGGATTGTGCTTTGATCCTTGAGTGCTTGTACCTTTTTTTTTGCATGTTTTGATGTGTTTAATATTGTATTGGGGCCAAGATTAACTGACTGATTTTCTTTATTTGGGTCGATTGTTGATTGGTGTGAGTTGGGTATTGTTGACTTGCTTTCTTAGTTCAGGAAATATTCAATTGTAGTGGCTTCCTTGGTGGTTCCATTCTACATGTTGGTATTGATTTCTTCCAACCCTGAGTGCTCTTCGCTTCCTTTGTTGTTGTCATTAGGCAGGTTTTCTAAAATATTTTCTTCTTATGATATTTGTTGAGGGCTTCTCATGGGTTCATTTTCTTGCTTCCCTAACTTATTCATTGATGTTTTTTCTTCTACGATTGGTGTCGCCTTGGGTGAATGGGATTCTATTGTGATTTCAAATCATCATGTGCGTGACTTCTTTATAACTGATTTCTTATTAGGTTTTGGTCGAATGATCTTCGATCGACGTGTTCCGACCAATTTCAACCGACCTGTGCTATGTTCTTCCTTCTCTTCCACCCTTTGTTTATTTTTTCTTCTTATCTTGACTTGCTTATCTAGAAATGCTCTTGATTTCTTTATTTTTTCACATGTTTCTTTTAGGTTATCTATAGCTTCCTGGAATCGTGGTTCAATACTCGACTTTAAGATGTTTTTAGTAGCTGCTTGGTCCTTTTATTTCTGTCAAGCCCTCTTAGTTAACTTCTTTGTAAAGTCAACAATTTTATATATTGTTTGTGGAACACTAAATTTGAGGGTTGCGTATGACTTGAACGTTTCCTACCACATCATATTTAAATCATCATAAATTGTATTAGCATTGATATCTTTCTTACATTTAGTCTTTTTTTCTTGCTTCTTTTTTTTGTTCAGGGTCTGCTTCACTGGAGGGATTACTTCGATGTCCAAGTTTTGAAAAAATGGCTCTGTATATAGAATTTTTTCCCTTTCTTCTTCTTGTTCTCCATCTATCATGGGTGTTAAAATGGTTGACGCGGTGCTTAGTACATATGGTGGAATTGGTGTTTGGAACACTAGTTGTATGCCCAACTCTTGAAAGATTTGGAGCTTCGTCAGTTGATACGCTAGCTCTTTTGGCAGCAACCCTCCACTAATTCCACACCATAGCTTGGTATGGTCAAGACTAAGTTGAATGTGTGTGCTAAGAGGTAGGGGTTGACGAACCTATTGTTTAACTCTCCATTTAAGGGTGACATTCTTGAGATGGTTCACCCAACACTTAAACATTGTCTTGGATGGGGGTGCCTCTGGAGTTATGACTTCACCAAGTGAAAAAACAATGTAGTTATTCATAGTCGTAATTTCCTTTAGAGTGAATGTGGGTTCTCTGATGAGGTCAACTTGACTCATGGTGATCCATATTAGGAGTGTTGGGAATTCGATGGCCTTCCCATACTCTTGGAATTAAACACAGTTACTTTTAATTAGTGTGGCTAATTGCTCAGTCTGGTCGAACCATACTCTTGAATGGAGTATTTGGCCAATTGGTTCCAACATCATGAGCTCCACATCCAAATCCCAACCAACAGTTGTAAATCATAGAGAAACTATATTGATACATGTCAATTTTTCACAGGGTTCAACTAATCTGTTAATTAGCAACCCTTTTGATTTTTTGGCTGACATCCCACCTGTGAAGACCTGCAACTAGTCATTATTATTTAGGATTTTAGGCACAAGCGTTCCTCCATGGGGTATTTCAATAATCCTCTGGATAAAATGTCCCATGATTGCAACTGAGTAATAGAGCCAAATATATCCACCATGATAGTGACTTACGAGGAACTTTGCAGCTTCCTCTTTCCACCCATCAAATTTTGCAATTTGGGGTGCACCTAGAAAGTGACGAATTCTTGCTTACTCAAGGAAATTAGTTTCCTCCTTCCATTGGTCATCCTCCATTCCCTAAGCTGTAAATTTCTTCCATTGTCAATAACAATCTATTTCTTCGATTTGCGACCCACGAATGTTCTACATTCATATTTCCAAATCTGTTGCGCCTTCTTTACCGAATTTTTCCTTTGTTCTTGGTTCAACTAGGGAATCTTCTACTTGTCCCCTCATTCTAGGAATATCTATAAAAAAATTCTTATCAAATGGGGTTTTCTGAAGCTTTGGAGTTGGGTGTGAAACTTCAATTTCGTGAATCTTCTTGCTTGAATTCTCTGGTGTAAACAATAATGAGGAAAATTCATATGCTTTATCCATAATTATAGGTGGTAATTGGAGTGGGAACTTTAATTTGTTTTTTGGTGACATTAATTAGCATGCCTCAGGCATAGCGTCAAATGTGATTAGTTGTTCGTGTGAAGAGATGTTTGCATCGACGATGATATGACAGTCGATATCCTCTTGTTGTTCATTAATTTTGTATTTCTGGTGGCCAATTGTTTCTACAGGGAATTTTTTTATTATCTTTGGAAGTGTGCTCAACTTGTTCAACATTCGCTTGTGATGTTTGGTTGGTTTGGTTTATCTGATTGGTCGAAATCCTCTGGTCGAAGTGCTCAACCATGTCGGCTTCTTTTTTCCTATTGACTTGATTAATATTTGGTCTTTTGAATCCATGCTTACACTTCTAGGGATATTCCTATTTAGTTGAGGTGTGGCTTGTATGCCTTCTTCAACTAGGTGATGCATTTCTCTTTTGATTGATCAACTGGTGTGCTTGATTAAGTAGTGGTGCAAATCTCGTTTGGGTACTGAAATTGCTCTTGATTTCTGTGTTTCTTCTCTAATTGTTGTCGAGGGACTCTTTTCTCTCCTCATGTTGAATTGTGAGAGCCATGCATGAATGTGTTGAATGTATTTAGTTGGTCATATAGCTTGTATTAGACATTGTTTTTACCTAATCATGGTAACCGAATAAATATTATTTTGGTTTTTATTAATTGTGCTTAGCTTTTTCTTTATAATCTTTATTCTATTTTTTAACTCGGGTCACCCTGATGGGTTTTTAACCTAGTCGAGTCCTACTGGTGCCCCCAAGGAGGTTTTCACCAGTAGGGTTTTAGTTGACTATGTATGATATATTTTTATATGGGCCCCATTGACAAATTTATTAAAAGGTTTCCCTTGTATTATTTTCAACTATACTTCTCCTAAAGGTCAGATGTCCTCGACCACATATGGACCCAACCATGCAGTCTCTTCCTTTCTTGGTTTACCTTTTACTCAACTATCATATAATAGTACCATATCTCCATTATTGATGTCTTTCTTCTTAATTTGTCGATCATGCTAGGATGTTTTCTGAATTTTCTAAATTTCTAATGTTGATGTCCTATTATCCTTTCTTATTCTAATTGGTTAAGTCACTAGTACATTTGACTCATTTCTCGACATCATTCTGATGCCCATCCAATGGATTTGCGTCTGGCTTCCGAAAAACCAACTTTCCAACTATTAGTTGAACCACTTTCATCGCACTCTCAACACGCTAATCATCTTTTGGAATTGAGACATAAGTAACTGCCACATGTCCTATATGGAAACTTTTGCGTGAAACAGGTGTTCACCACACATTACCGTCACTAGTTCAAAAATATCATGAATTTCGACATGTCAAAAAATCTATTTTCCATGTGTCATATTCCATGAAACCATCACCAGAGAACCTGTCACCGTTCCACTGACGGATTTGGTCGTAAATGCGACTTAGCATCACGTAAAGACTGTCGGATGTCTGACATTAATTCCATTGTAATTATGACTTTATTGCTGACATCCCATGTCAGGGTAGTGACGGGTGACCATGCCTAGTCCATCGACGATCCAATGATTTGGCGAGACAAATTCGGTGGATGCACAATGCAATGGTCATCAATGTATGTCTACATGGTAACGCGTGAGAGATCCAAGTTCTGAAATGAAATGTGATGAATTATCATCAGAGGTCTGACATCAATAAAATAAAATGAAAATAAATTCAAATTTCATCGGACATAGGGAGCAGGTTGTGCAAGATGTAGATGACAATGTTCTCGATATATGATGAGATAGACAATTAGGATTAGGATTTCTATTGTTTCATAAAACCCTAATTCAATATTGTTTGAGTGTCCACAACTAAAAATGCAGTTTCTTCTGAAATACATGTTTTGATTTTAAACCGTAATTTATGCCCTTGTCCAGAAATTCACACCAGGCTTCACTGAAAATGCACGCCCATGTCTTGACACCCCTGCAATTTGAGTGGTTCAAGTTTCTAAGTGTGTCTTATATAGTTCTACACATGTCTACATATTTAGATTTTCATTTACAAACATAAATCTAGTTGTTGTGTAAAAGAGGCAAACTCTACCTTGCAAATTGAGAGACCAAAACAATAGAAAGTGAACTAAGGGAAATGGACACCCATGGTTTTATATAGCTCCAAATAGATATATATAAGTTTTTGGGTGAATTTAATAACATTATAAATCTTTATATATCATATAGAGTGCATTATAAAATGAATAAGGACTTCTACCTTGAACCAAGATTCCAGAGTTTTTGTAAAATGGAGGTAAAATCGTCTTACTATAAAATGCACGCCTAGGACTCATATGACGGTCCTCCAAATTGAGTGGTTCCAATTGTAGAGTTTGGATTTGATCATTTTACATATATTCATACTTCAGTTGTGCATTTTGAAACCAAAAACCCTCTTTTGTGCATAAATGCTAAAATATTCCTTGTAAATGAAAAACAAATGCATAAAAATGCATGAAAATGGGCCATGATGAGAAATGCATGCCCTAGGAAGAAAAATAAATGTATGGTGTTTTTAATTTACAAGTTACAAAGTTACATGATGGTGAATTTGTTGTAAACCCTAAAGAATGCATACTAGGGTGATTTGTGCCCAAAATTTAGCAAAGGATTTAAATATACATGAATGTTTGGCAACTGTGCACATAGACTAAGTAAAATGGAAAAAGTAGTACTAACTACCTGCGTCCATGAGATCAATGAGGCATGAGCTTGTATAGCCACATCACACATAGGGTTGTTGTTAGTTTCATTTCCATTGCGAAGACCTGCATAAATCATCAGAGAATACAAGGTTATATGACTGGATAATAATTAAATAAATGAACAGACATATCAACATGTACGAGACTCTAGAAAGACTAAAATAGAATACTTGATTGAGAAAAATACTCATTTTTCTTTTAAACTATAATTTCTGCATTTGTGCATAAATGCACGCTGCGCTTAAAAACAATGCATGGTGTGTTCTTTACAGGCCTTCAATTTGATTGATTCAAGTTTCTGAGGGTGTATTACATAATATTACACTTGTCTACGTATTTAGATTTTCATTTGAAAACATAAAAGTTGTTGCTATATAAAAGAGGCAAAGTCTACCTTGTAAATTAAGAGACCAAAACAGTGGAAAGTTACCTAATGGAAATGCACATCCATGCATCTATATACCTCCAAAATTAATTATCTAAGTTCTCTTCATGGTAATTCTGCCCAAGGGCCTATGGGAAGAGTTGTAGATGCTACAACTCTACCCACAGTCCTATGAGAGGAGATGTGGAAAGTCTTCCCACATGGAAACTCTACCCACAAGCCTATGGGAAGAGTTGCAAATGATACAAATCTACCCACAGACCAGTGGTAAAAGGTGTGGAAACTCTACCCATAGGCATGTGGGAAGAGATTTGGTAACTCTTCCCATAGGCCTATGGATAGAGTTGTAGAATCTACAACTCTACCCACAGACCTCTGCATAGAGATGTGGAAACTCTTCCCATGTGCCTGTGGGAAGATATGTCCCAACTATTCCTACAGGCCTATGGATAGAGTTGTAGATGCTACAACTCTACCCACATGCCTCTGGGAAAAGATGTGGCAACTCTGCCCACAAGCCTCTGGGCAAAGATGTTGTGACTCTACCCATAGGCCTATGGGAAGAGTTATAGATGCTACAAATATACCCACGGGCCTATGGGAACATCTACAACTCTGCCCATGGGCCTATGGTAAGAGATGTGGAAAATTTTCCCATAAGCCTGTGGGAAAATATGTGGCCACTATGGATACCCTGGATGATTTCCCACATCTAAATATATTTTAGGTGGAAGCAGTTCAAGGTTATTTCAAATAAATCACAAAGTTCCTTGACTTTCATTCTGTACCAAATATGTATGACCATAAACATTGAATATGATTGGTTATCTACTATGAAAAATACAAGTTCATTATGGGAAACCTATATAATCTTTCCATAGATAGTATTTTAAACTAATACATTCTAGATCATAAAGTATAAGTCATCCTTTGGGAGGTGTATGAAAAAGAGAGAGGAGGGAACTATGGTGGAACAAAAAACTAATAGGTTGAAGTTTCTCTATGATAAACGGTGGTAGTCAACATAATGTTAAGATGCCATGGAATATGCAAATAATTTCAACAAGTGTCAACTAGTTGATCACCCTTATCCTTATAATGAGATTCCATTGCAATCCATTATGATAGTGTGGATTTTATTGGTAAATAAGACATAAGAAATTAGAATGAAACAACAAACAAAGATACAAGGTAACAAAATTTTGAGATCCTTTTGGTCTGAAGTGAACACCCCACATATCCAGATAAAATCTAACTTGGCACCATTTCCCTAACCTTATCCTTCAACAAATTTATTACAAATATCCAAATGATATTTACAAGTTTTCCTACAATACTTTGAACTAAGGGAAATGCACACCCATGCTTCTATATAGTTGCAAATAGAGTTATTTAAGTTTTGGGGTGAAGTTAATAACATTCTAAATCTTTATATATCATACAGAGTGCATTATAAAATAACTACGGACTTCTATCTTGAACCAAGATTCCAAAATTTTCCCACAATACTTTGAACTAAGGGAAACACATGCCCATGAACACACATTAACTAAAATGGAAAAATGAGTACTAACTACTTGTGTCTATGAGTTTGATGAGGTAGAAACTTGTATATCCAGATCACACATAGGCTAGTTGTTAGTTGCATTTCCATTGTGAAGACCTGCATAAATCATCAGAGAATACAAGGTTATATGACTGAATAATAATTAAATAAATAAACAGATATATCAACATATGCGAGACTCTAGAAAGACTAAAATGGAATACCTGATTGAGCAAAATACTAGTTTTGCTTTTAAACTATAATTTTTGCATTTGAGTAGAAATGCAAGCCAAGCTTAAAAAAATGCACGATGTGGTATTTACAGGCCTTTGGGAAGAGTTACAGATGCTACAACTCTACCCACATACTTGTGAGCAGAGATGTAGAAAATTTTCCTGCTATGGTATTTACAGGCCTTTGGGAAGAGTTACAGATGTTACAACTCTACCCACATCCTTGTGGGTAGAGATGTGGCAACTTTTCCCACATGGAAACTTTTCCCACGGGCCTATGGGAAGAGATGCAACAACTCTACCCACAGGCCTATGGGCAGAGATGTGACAAATATACCTACATGCACGTGGGCAGAGTTGTAGATGTTGTTATCACATATATTGTCATGGGTCAACAAAAATATTTAGTTTGATTTTGAGTCATAGTTTTACCATAGGTTATAGGTTTTAGGTCCCTTTTCCCATAGAAATTTTTCATTTTTTGGCATGAATAAATCATGATTACTTTTGTTTTGGTTTGAAAATTCATTGAGTCATATCTTTCAAATTTGGTCATTATTACCCTAACATGTCACTTTCTCCATGTTGTAAGTTGACCCCATCTTCTTGTCACTCATCTCGTTTAAATGCCATATCTAATATGAGTTGTGCGCTGCCAACTCACTAGGAGAGTTTGCAGTGCCTTCAAAGCACATATTGAATTTATTATCATCATTAATCTTAAATGGTCATGTCATTGGAGATCTCCTTGATTTCAAAGTTGAATTTTAAATCAATATTCAGGGATCATTTTTATGGATGTCTTAATTTTTTTATTCAAGTGTGAAAAATATCTATCTTTGATTTTGCCTGGTTCATCATTTTCAAGGATCACATTTCCTGTTTTGCTTTTACTTATGGACAATAGCTTATTCTTATCTCCAGTCACGTGCTTGGAACATCCACTATCTATTTTTCCAGAGGCCTTCTATTTTTGAGTTGAAAGTGCTTGACCACATTTTTCACTATCTTTCCTCTTCCATGTGCTGGTCTTTCTATCTAAGAACTTTATTCTTGGATTTGCTTTGTAATTCTTGAGATGGCAGTTTGCAGCTTTGTGGCCAAAGTTGTGACAGATATAGCATTCAATCTCATTGTTCAATAGGTCAAAGTTGTTGTTGTAGGGTTGTCTACTCATTGATTGTTCATTGATCCTTGACCTCCTCAATTGCATGTCTCTAGACTTAATTTGGAAATTTGCAATATGTGATGGTTTGTTACTTTGTTGTATCATTCTTTGTTGTGGTAGAGATTTATTCCTTGGAAATCTTAATTGCTCACGTCTAATTCTTAAGGAACAATTTACAGCTTTGTGACCAAAATTAGAACAGTAGAAACAGTATCCATAGAAAAAAAAT
>JASDQU010688004.1:2999-34593 GCA_032191745.1 Picea mariana
TATATATATATATATTCCTTTGTGTCATCGACTTTCTTATTAGGTTTTCCCTTGGTTGGTAGATGTCAACGAAGTCTTCAGTTTACTTAGGATTCACATACGGTGCCAGTCATCATACATGGAACATGGCTTCCACCGCCTGGGTCATTTACTCACCCGAGGGTCAACTGGTGTCTTCAGGTGGCATTTTTCTGGAGCCATCAACAAATAATGTGGTTGAGTCTAGCATCGTTATAGAACTATTATGTGATGCCATTTCACATGGTGTTTAGTCTTTAGAGGTACACCTGGACTCCCAATTATTCATATGTCAGTTAAACGTCAATTACCATGTGCAAAACCCTACTCTACTCTGACGATTCCTACAGGTACGACTTTTGGAATGATACTTTGATTTTATTACTTATAATAACATACCTAGAAGTTCTAATTATGTATCTAATGCATATGCTAATTATGTTTTAGATTGGAATTTGTCACATAACTAAAGCAAAGAAAACACATTCATCAATGTACACATTGTAACATATATAAGTAAATCCGAGGACCAACGTTTTTTATATTTCATCTCTTCAAAACATATGGTGTCATACTACAAAATGGGGCTCACACCCTCAAAATACATATATGGTCGGTAGATATATGACCATGGAATATATGCATGTGGCACCGAATGTGTATCATGATATCACAATATGACATTTGTGAGACGTCGTAAGAGTAGCACCCATGTACGAGGCACACCCACCACCTGTCGTTGCAGATCCTTTGGAAAATCTTCCACCTAAACCATAGGAATCATGTGCGTCAATCGAGACAAGTTCCCCTGCACATTTTGTAGCACTCTCTCTGCATCTCCTCTCACATGCTCATCTCCCCGGTTCCTCCACCAATGTCGTGGGAATCCATTTGGTCGTCGTGGACCAACATCTGCATAACAAAGTAATAGTAAACACTTGATACCATACAAAAATATTTGTGTTTTTTAATCTTTTCAAAAAAACACAAAAAAATGGAATATATAAAAACTTTTCTTACCTATATCACCATAGGCAGAGCCTAGTGAAAAAGGCATATCTAGACCCCATCTATAGTCGATCCTAGCATAGGGATATTTGTCTATGGATATAACATGTCGATGCCACTAGAAAAATAACTCATCATTGTAGGGGGTTGGAACCCTACCACCTCTTAACCGCCTCATCACATCAGTCCACCATGACATGGCTGGATCGCGCAGTCTATGTGGAATGATCTCTACTCTAGGCCTAAAGCCTAGAACCTACTCAAAGAAAAAACTACACAAGATGGATGCAAACCCAAAATTTCTCTTTCTCCCTTGTTTGCAATCCGTCAGTTGGCTCTTCATTTTAGCCAGCAGTGAGGTATACTAGTCATAAACCATGGTTTTTAAACACTCCATTGCATAGAACATGAGTGGCCTTGATTCCTGGTGCAATGAAACCGACCCTGAGATCTGTGTAAGAACAAGAACGACGATCTTAAGACTCAAGTTCTCAATTGTCCTGATTGAGATTTGGCTCCCTACTTTATTTGTCCTTGCAACACAATGGGTGGTAATGTAATCCTCTATGTTCATACCACCCCCAGACCCATGAGCTTTGATATTTACTACCTTGCCCCGGCAAGAAAATCCTGTGATAAAATATATGTCATCTACTTCAATCCTCAATGGTTTCCCATCAATATTGAAGGCCTCTGACTCCAAATCCCAATAGTTTACAAGCATTTGGAGTAACCTCACTTGAGCCCTAATTCCTTTAAGAGCCCAAAATTTATAAACGCCACATATTTTTAGAGCTACTTGGGCCCATGCATCTCTTTCCACTGCTGCATCTACCTCCTCATGCTCCGTCTCTCTCCATTAAAGCACCATCCTGCCAAAGGAAAATCATTTTTTGAGTTAAATTCATTAAAAAACTTGTTTGTGGATTTGTATGTGGGTTGCAGTGTTAACAATAGTGTGTAGAGCCACATATATGCGGGAAGGATTTTATTTTCCCATGTACATGTCTCCACATATGCTACCCGATAAACTATAGCTCATGTACACCCTAGTTTACACATTGCGCCCTCTTAAACTCAAAAAATGAGGAATAAATTGGAATTTTAAACCACTAAAAATGAAGAGGAGGGGAAGAGCACTTACTTGGTCTAGACGGTTGTTAATTCCATTGATCGTAGCTCCCGCAATCGACACTTGAAGATCTTGGGATAAATGGTCTAAAATGCACTATGTGGGTGAAAAACTCAAATGGTATGGTAAAATTGTTCATGTTTACTATTAGTAGAAAATTGTTATCCACTTTATATAGTTTATGTTAATTTTTGACCAATTGGAATAATAGTGCAGTGGAAGGAGTTGGTTTTAGTGGTTTTGTCCAGGAATGTTTTGCAGTTTCTAGCATCATATAACCCATTCGTGCCTTTGAAATGTATTTTCTATCACTGATCATATAGGAAAGGTTCTCAATCCATTTTTCATATTTGCATTGTCCTATGACTGTGATCTATATTCCTTATGTACAAACACATTTATTAGCGACACAGAACCTTCTTACTACTACTAGAAGTGTCATTATTGAGAGGTAGAGGCTTACCAAACATGGGTTCTCCAGTTAGAACCTTTGTGCCATTTGGTGCCCATGCAGAAGTTATTCCATAGGACCGGAAGTCCCTTGTAGTTCTAATATGACTTTACATTCGAACCCCATATTCTTACTTACAAGAATTCTGAACTGTACCTATGGGCCTCCCCCTGAGTCTTAGTTAAGCTATTTTTCGACTCTCTAAAAAAGTGAAAAGATTTTCAAGTGAACTTGTCTCTTTCACACTTGTTAAATGGATTTCAAAGGATGTCTATCTAGTGTAAGTTTAACCCTTTTTTGGACCAAGTAGACTATTTACAAAAAAGGAACACTCTAGTCAACATTAGCTAGAAGAGTTCTCCTAGGTATTGTTTTATACTTTTTGGGGCCTAGGGGACTAAATTTATGAAAAAGGACATTCTTTGGAGTTAATTTGTAATTTCATTCCATCCTCCTGCTTGCAATATTGAGCCCATTTTTGGTTTCCGCTTTCTTGCTATAAGCCTCTTACTTCAACAATTTTCATCACTAGCCAAGCAGAGCCTTGTTTATATCCTTTGCAGCTTGACACCATGTACCCTAAGAGAAAAAAGTCCCCCGAGTGTCCACGCCCCTCATGCACTCCCTTGCATTGAGCATAGGTATGTTCCACTATTTGAAGCTAGTTTCTTACTCACAAAATTTGTTTCCTCTCTTGTATCATAAAATTTATTTTCCTATGAAAAAACAAAAAAAGGCGGGCGGGAAAAGAATATTATCTCATATTGGCAACGGTCATGCTGACTTTGAACAGAGCACAAACTTTTGAGTCCATTTTCATTCAAATTTTGGGTTTAGCATGACCTTAGGAAGTTGATCTCATTACTTGTAGTTTACTCCTCCAACTAGTTATTCTTCTAGTCCCTATGGAGATTTTGATTGATGCCTCCTGCATCACGAAGTTTCATCATCAAGTGTATGTTTTCGGAGTCCTCCATATGTCTCATGCTCTTTTTCAAAGGATTTCTATAAGCTTGTGTCAGCCATTTCTCAGAACTCTTGACTTTGCATGTTAGCCATACCCTCAATGTATCTCAGAGTCACATGAAGTTGTAGTCCTACCATGCGCCCTGGTCCTACTTTTATTATGGGTAGGTAACCTTGAACCCAACAATCGACATCTCCTCATTGGTCGCTGACTGGGGGGTTTTCCATTGTGTTCAACAAAAAGAAATATATTAACACATTGGGATTCATGCAGTGTCTTGGATTCCATTATCATTATTAGTGGTTTCCTCTCCTTTTTCGGTAGTCTTCCTTATTGGTTTTCATTCAGAGGGTCTTTTTCCTGCACTATTTGCATCTAGTGCATGCGAAAGACACACAGGGTCATTAGTTCATGAACATCCTCTTCATCTAAGTTCCTCCAAATCATCAAGATATTGTTTTGTACCTCATGCTAACTAATGAGAGATTCCATAATGCTCTCCTTCCATCAACTTCAACTCCTCTATTCTGGAAATGAGACCTAGAGTCTTATGAGTGCCTAGAGGCTTGCAGTCATCATTGGTAGGTTCTCTCACCATTGACAGTTGGGAATACATCAATGTCTCTTGATCGATGGATTTTTCAAGTGTTTGACCTCAACATCGTTAGTCACAATTGTAAGAATGTACTCGGTGCCTTGATACATACTTTCATTATTAGTATGTTGTCTCATGTTTTTTAACGATATATCCCAATGACCGTTAATCAAACGAAGTCTCATTGTGTTCAACATCAAATCCTCTATTCACATAATGTAGACTTGCACGTTTGGCAGATACTGTAGAAGACATTCAACTTACAGTAGCATCATTCCTATTTTTTTGATGTCTTTCATTGGACTAGTACCTATATGACTTCAGTGATCATGGGAGATCAGATTGTACTCCATTGTATATAGATATCTTCAAATTGATTTTGAGACTGGTTTTCCACTGGGCCTTGTTCGTGACTATGAAAACCTATGGCATGTGTCTACTTTGTATTTCCTATTCATGGCCATGAACAACTATTTGGTATATTTCCACATGGATCTGCAGTGTAATTCAAATTGGCGGCCATGTGTACAAAGTCATTATGGATTGTAATATTATCATGAGAAACTAGCACTTCCAGTTGAGTCTCCATTACTCCACTTTTGGGAATTATAATGTATTCGGCCATCATAGATACTCCTCTGACCTCACACATTAGGGGGCATCTGTTATAGAAAAAATTTCCTCAGCCCATGCAACTTGCTTGAATGGATTTTCCATTTCGCTATGCAGGCTTGAAGTCACTTGTTGTACCTTCCAAAGCCAAAAAATCATATATTTTCACATATACGCGCCCTACCAATTAGACAACATGTGTATACGCAGGTTGCACTACTACAGCCTGCGTACATTGGGTTTGGTGCTCAAAATTAAAATTTGTGTCGGGTTTCCATGTCATGTCACGAGATTCATGATCCTTGACCTTCCATATACTGGAAACATTCAAAATTGTCCCTTCAGTTCCACTTGAAGGCTATATATTGAGCCATGTACAAACCATGGAAGAGGAGAGAATTCAACTTTTGAGAGAAAATATACTCTGGTGAAATTTTCACTTCACATTGAGTTTGCATCCCTTTATCCTTTAAAGCCTAAACTCATTGTTCAGGCCCCAAGCTCTTCCTTCTTTGATGGAGAACCTCATTGTATCATTTATATGAGTTTTCCTTTGGTGGAGGATTGAAGTGGTGGAGGCCCAGATGTAAGGGACTTAGTTTCTCAGTTCCGAGATGTGTCGACATAGAAGTTTGTCACTTATTTACTTATGTTGATTATTTTAATAGAAATACTCTTTTCTCGTCCAATTGATATCTTGCAAATATTTGAATTATTATTCCATAGGCGTATTTGTCATGAATGTTAAGGGATTATGCTATTTTATATTCTAACATTATGTATTATCACCATATTCTTGTGTATCCTTGTTGTTAAGGACAAGTTGCAGGTATAAAGATTTGAGTTGCATTCTCAATGGTGGTATTCATTGAACGTCTGGATGAGGTAAGCTCTTGATCTTGTCTTGTTAGCATTTCATTTATATAGCATACTTGGGATTAGAGTTGATTTTTGTAGTCATTCTTTCTGTTGTGGTTTACCCCATGCCATAGAGAGATGTAACAGTGGATCAACTCTTTCAAATCCACTTGTTCAAATGTTTCAATGGTTTCATAGATGCATAATATCAATGTTTCCTCAAGCAGTAGACTTTACTAGTGAAGACTCTATTGAAGAATGGATAAGGGATGCACGTACAAGGAAAAAGTGTGAAACATGGGAACAATTTAAAGGTAGAAATTCCTGTACAATGGCATTCAAAAAGATCAATGAAGGATAAAAAATGGGTATTGGATGAAGATATTGACCAAACAGAAATAGACACCATGAAAAATGAGTATCAAAGTGGTAAAAATGCAAATGAACTAGTTGCAAGTAAATGAGATCGGGTAAGAGACTATGAAGGAGGTGGCACTTAAGGAGTATGTCTCGGATTTTGGTGTTTTATTATCTACAACTCTTTTGTGAGTCTTTTCTCTAAATTGGGTGTGGATTTCTCAATATTGTATTACATTACCATGTTTGATATATTAGGTTATATGGCATGCATAGTATGCCCCTGGGCCTACTATGCAACCCTTTTAACTTCTTATGTGTTGCAATTTTCTTATCTAATATGATTGCTCAACGTTGTTATTATTATAATTAGTTTATACCATAGAGATTCATGCACATCTGATTTTGCCAATTTTTTATCACCGTGGATTTTTTTTTTTGGCAAAGTATTCTACAACACTAACTAAATGAGATACTTAGTTTCAAAGTATAAATAAAAGGGAAATGTTGACCTTTAATACATTTTTTTTAAATATATGTTGTGAGGGAAAATATGATATTCCTCATCCAACCAACCATTTTAGAGCATCTCAAGTCCACTTTAATCATGGACTCCAATTATAGTAAATGGTCTTTTGCTCAAAACTGAGTTGCACCATGCTTTGAATCCCACAATTTTCAAATAGAAAGTCGGCAAGGCGGTCAAGAAGAAGAAAATAGGCACACTTGAATGAACTTGAGATACAAGTAACATTTGTGACTTCCAATCATGTCTATGTTGTAGATTTTAACCTTGTACAATATTTATTGCAAACATATTTTCAATAAAATAACAGAAAAGATACAATGGAAAATACACACATTACACAGATATTTTTCCCCTGGAAACCCAAATCGAGAAAACCAACATATTCTATAGTCATTCATCATGTGACATTGTTTACAATACAATATACATATAGGAGCCAACGACATCCAAAACCCTAACCCAATGACTTGGATTAGTTAACAACCCTAATTCTTTAACCGGAAATAGAAAACCATTAGAAAAAATCATGTGTCGAAAAACCGCCCAACAATGGACATGAAAATCGAGGTAAAAATGTGACACTAATCATGAAAAGAATATAACACATACCCAAGATATGTACCTTTTGTCCATATGAAAAATTTCTCTTCTTGCTTCTATTCTCTACTAAAGAGTTATATTTGGTATAATGTCTTAACAGGTCGCCTAGTTAAGACTAGAAAACACCTCTTTATATCAGTGCTTTATAGAGATCAATCAAAAATATAGTGAAGCTTTGGTTGATAATAGGGTACTAAAGTCTGATGTGGAAGCACTAAGGGTAAAGGTATGAAATCATTAAATTTTATTTATTTTAAGTCTTACTGTGGAAATTTCACACTTGATTTGTGCATCCCAATATTGTTAATGTTCAATACTGTTAATTTTAGGAAAACAAAATTACATCAATAYATGTAAATATGCCTTGTAATTTTGTTTGGATTGCTTAGTATGTTGCCTTTGTATCATGTTACCAATATTGATGGAAATGTTTCTTTCTCAGGTACTRTTGTTTAATTTTCCACATCTCCTTGTTCACCATTTGAAGACATTTGCTTGTCAAATGCACCTCGGACATCTGAAAAAGAGCAGTATTCTTTGCAGTTTCCCATGCAACAAACTGTGTAAATTATTGGACATGTAGATTCATGTGTGGGTTCAATATGTACTATACCATGCTCAACRRATATGTCTGCTACACAACCAAAATATGTGACCTCATCTAGGGAAACAYTGTTTCCATAATTTCTCAACTCATGCTCAGAGATTGAAAGCCCTGGTCCTTTTTTGGCATGTATCTAGGTGCTTTCCTTTGCTTGCATACTCTTGTCATGGAAATAAATTCAATTGTGTTTATAGACGATATTAAATATGGAGTAGAGGAAGTGGTTCACTATGTTGATTAATTTGGTTGGTTGTCATCGATGTCAACCCTTGAATAAAGTTTGGTAGCAAATTGCGGTAGCCCCAAAAGTGTGGATAAGGAACCCATGTTTATCTAAGGAATAATGTAATGAAGATCAGTGAAATTGTAGGAGAGACTATCATAGATGGATAATACATGTGTTGTTTCCGGTGATATGTGATACATCACATAGTTCCTCACGGTTGAGGAGATATGGCTTAGTGAAGTTAGAGAACCCTCATGAGCTATCTAGAATCCCCCAGAAGGTAAAAGAAGTCAAATATTCTAGAATCTCCTAGAATAAGTTTACTAGTCAAAGTGGTTGTAACTAGGATTTAATAATGAGTGTTATCACATAAAATTACAATGGGTCAAGGGTCAAAAATATTTTTAATTTTTGAGTTTGAGTCATAGGTTTTTATTAAGCCTTAAGTTGTTATGTCCCTTTTCTAAAGTCATTTTTTCATTTCTTTATGATGTAAATAAGCTAAGGTTAATTTGGCTTTGGTCTATAGTCCTTGGGTTCTATCTTGGTTATCATGAAAACTTGGAAAAACCTTTATGAGTCACATCCTTCAAATTCTCCATCATCACAATGACCTGTCACCTACTCCATGTTGTACTCAGACCCCTCCTTTTGTTACCTTTACTCGCTAAGGTGTCAAAACAAGTTTGATTTGCACGTTGTTAACTCACTATAGGAGAGTTCACAATGCATTCAAAGGTACACCATGTATTCATAGCCATCATTACATTTATGGGTCATGTATTCTAAAGATCTCCTTGTTTTCAGAGATGTTTTTTTTTTTCTAAACCGTATCCAAGGATTATGTCCTAAATGTTTTTAACTTCTTTCTCCAAGTGGAAAAATCATTTTCAGCTCGGCGCTGTGAACTGGTGCTACAGACAGGCACTATGAACTCGGTGTTACAAACTAGCTAAAGAAGACGAATTAGAGGTTAGGCTACTTGCAGACACCATGGTACAACCTTAAAGATACCAGCTTTCAACTCAAGCCCACCAAGTACTCCATGCGTATTTTCACCTTATTTGAAGAACATGAAAGGGTTTGTTAGTTGTTTTTCCTTTTGGGTGTTGTGAACTGGTGATAGGCACTGTGAATTGTCTCATCTACTTGTTGACAAACTCCCAAACCCATTTACATGTTCTATGGACCTTGATTATTAGTCTATAAGTATCCCTAGGTTCTGGCCACCTTTCCCAATTACCCATTTTGATACTTTGCTTATCTTTTCCAAGCACTACAAACCCTTTGTTCTGTTGCTGCAAACTCTCTGCAACAAGCCTGGCACTGTGAACCCTCTGTTCCAGCACCTTTCTCAAAACCTGTCTCATGCAATCTCAAAAAAATAAATTACACTTCTATCAAGTCTACACTGTGAAATTAGTCACCTGTGGAAGTCAACCTGAATTTTGCAAATGAGTAGTGAGGTTGTGAACAAGTTTGAGGTTGATAAGACCTGTTCTGTAAAGTTATTTTCTAATATCCATTCATTATATTTTTAGTAGTATTTCCCTTTATATTCTTGATTGAAATATACCTTGTCTTGTTCCTAGAGGTCAAATGAGTTTAGAAACACAAATGTTTTACACARAACCAACCTATTGGGAAAGTTGATCCATTAAAACCCTAACCCTTTGTTTTCCCTGTTTCACCTCTAACCATCATTAAATCTTGTGATAAGTTTTCTACAAACAACATTAATGGATACTCCACAACAAAGGAATGCTCACAAAGGAGGGGTAATTGTGAGAATAGAGCCCTACAACATGCATCTTTTTCATTATGAACCCTTGATCAGGGAAGTTTTCCAAAGTGTAAGTTGCATTAATTTTTGTTAGAAAATGTAGAGAGGGCACCCAAAGGTGGCTAGGGAGTTTTCCCTTAATTTTGATGGGACCAAAACTAAGGTTGGGACATTGGAGTTTGAGGTATATGAATTATCCATCTCAGCAGCAACTAAGATACCTAACACTGGTGAGAGATGGTTCAAGGACATGACCCTGAATGTTGCTTTTTCCAAAGAATTACTCAAACCAGAATACCAAGGGGACAATTTGTCAAAGGGAGTTCCCAGGAACCATATGATGGACGGTTTTGATAAGATGTTGAAGGTGATTTGAAGATATTTCACCTGTTAATGAGGATTTAACATGATATATCAATACCATATAAAGCTACTGCTACACTTCATAGGAAAGGATGCCATGAATATGCCTTTCTACTTGTTTAGAAGTATTGGAAAAATGTCTATCAGGGTCCAAGACAAATCAAAATTAGTTGATAAAAGTGTATTCCATTCATGCCTTATAAATATGTTATTTATGGAGGGATTGAGAAATAAAAACATGGATTGGGAAGCATTCATTACCTCTTCACACTTCCAGCTAAATGTTTCTCCCACTCCATAGTCTAAAGTGAAAAGCCCTCTTCATATTGACAAGACTATAAATTTAGAAGTGAACAAGAAAATAAAGAGAACCAATATCGCTAGAGATGATAAAGCAACAAAGGATCATGAAGGAGGAGGACCTTCATAGTCTTCATGAAGAGAATCTTCACCTATGCCACATCCCAGTCCAGTTGAGGTTCCTTCAACTAAAGCTACAGGTTTTCTAGGAAGTAAGTTGGTGTTTCCTTCACCCAATGCAGTTGACAAGGTCAAATCTAGAAGGCCTCTTACTAGAGCAGCAGCCAAGCAAGAGATCCATGGAAAAAATGATGAAGTAGGAGAGAAATCATGTTGAAATCGTTGACATCACCACTCCTCAAAAGGAGAGCAATCATACTTTTAAGAGGCTCAAAAAACAACTTAAAGAGGTAAGGGATGAGGTTGATGAAATGAACAAGGGGGAGTTGGTTGAAAATAAGAAGCTCAAGGGACTCATGGAATTATATCGTGAAACTATTAACAATGCCAGATTTATAGTTAAAAGGTTTTGAGCCCTACATAGGCATATCAGAAACTTATACAGATAGAACAAAGCTTACCAGGCACAGATCAGAAGCCTAAAGATGGATCTACAACCTTTCAAAGAGTATTTGATCAAGATGAATCTGGATATGTTGGCCAAAGTTGCAATGAGGAGGAGCTCTAGATTCAGAAAATGAAGAAGTTGAAATTCCTTAAAACAGTATCAGTTTTGACAATTTCCTGTTTATGCATATTTGAAATTTTTGAAGATGGTTATGCCTTATAAATCATTTTTAATTTTGGAATGATATATTCAAGTCATATACCATATTATAAGTTTATTAGCGCAGCTAAATCAATGGATATAGATTTTCAGAAGGTTTTTGGGTTTTATTAAATTAAATGAGCTACATAAAGGCTGGCGCTGCAAACCCTTGTTCTGGAAATTTTGAAGAAATAAGAAGGTGCCATATGGTTAGATGACTGCATGAAAATTTCCCGAGGGTAAGTTTTAAGCTGAGAGGCCACTTGCCAAAGGAATATTGCGCTCAAAGGGGCACTTCATCTACAATAAAGGAATATAAAGGACGTTATCAACATTAGCCTAGTTTTTAGCATTTTGATTATTTTTTGTTATCCACCTATTTCCACACCTCTTTGAGGGCACAAGGATCCTAGGATAAGGTAGTTATTCGGATTATAAAGTTTTCTTTGACATTCTAGACTATAATATAGGCATAGTAAGAATGGAATAGGTTCGAATGATTGTTATGAGAATCATATTTTGATATAGTGAATGTAACATAGACATCTTTGATTTTGTGTACTAGACCTGAGACTTTTTGGCTAATAGAAATCAGTCGTTTCCCTTTATCATCTTATTTTTGTCTTCCTCCAATTTGCATATGTTGAAGGTTTCAAATGATCTATTGTATCTCCATTACAGTGAAGGATTTGTTTTGACATTGTTCACGATTTTATCAGAGTTTCCCTTTTGATTTAAGAAGTTCTTGTTTGAGAAGGTTTTCTTCATATATCTATTAGTATTACCTGATGTAAATGGTAGATATATTTCATCTTTCTTACTAAAGTCTTCCCCCTAACCACCATATTCTTTAAACCCTAATCTAAGTTACTCAAAATCTCATTTGTTGGTGCATTTTATATAGGACTTGTTGTGATTGGCATTGTTTTACTGGGTTTTATCCATTCGCCACATTATCATAAAAACTTATCCTTAAACCTACTGATGGGTGTTGAGCTTGCACTATAACAGTCAAAGTGTGGCTTTCAGTGCTAACATTCTTGGTGCCATTTCTAGGGACAGATTGAAGACTTTTCCCTAGGTTGTACGAAAGAAAAAAATATTGATTCTGAGGTGCAAAGTGATCAGTAAACTGAAGACTACAAATTGCACCTCATGACTCCATTGTTTCAGTTGTGGCTCCCAAAGGTAGACACACGAGGTCCACTCCACATTTGCCTCTGGTTGCACCTCAAGTGGACCCAGAAAATAACATCAAGAAAGGAAAGGCTTCACAAGGAGCTTCTTCATCTATTGTCTTGGGTACTGCTGGGAACTTACCTGAATCTATTTTTGAAACACCAGTAGTTGTATATAGCATTTCAAAATTACCTATTGTTGAAGCTTTTGAATATTTTATAATAGGAGAATTTATTCTTGAGTATTCATCCTTTTCTCCTCAGTTGAAAGAAGAAAACCTTGAGAATTTTTATGTTCTTTCATCCCTTGAGATTGTAAATTGGTTTAGGCTTGAGAGTCTAGAGGATTTTCACCTCCTAGGTTCTCCCTCTCCTCATTCTTTCAAATTTGTTGTGACCAGAGAAGAGGGAACATCTATTCCTCTTGATTTATCGCCATCTTCCTCCAAGACCCAACCACTTTTTGTTAAAACTGAAACTCCTCCATATTATACCCTTCCTTTACCTAAAATACCTGATATTTAGTTTGCATATTTTCCTATCAAATCACCTCCTACTTCCCCTAGGACTCAGAATCTTCCTCTTCCTAATCCAATGGCAGGTGCAAACCCTCCTCAGAATAGGATCGATGCCATTTTGGATGCTAGGTATGCTCCTCTAGTGTTGACTGAACCTATGAATGCTCTCCCAGTAGGAGACTATCTTAAGTATATTCCCAAGTTCACGGGAGAAGAGGAAATAACTGCAGAGGAACATTTTTCAATCTTTTATAGCTATGTTGATAATCTGAACATTGAAAATGAGGATGTATGGATTAGATTTTTTGTACAAAGCCTTGATGGTGAAGCCAAGAAATGGTTTAGGGGTTTACCTCTTGGATCAATTCCCGGGATTGAAGCCCTTGATGATGCCTTTTTAAGGCATTGGGGGGACAAAAAGGATTTTCTGTGCTATATCACTGAATTTGGTTCTCTCAAAAGAAAAGAAGGTCAGTCAGTATCATACTTCTCAAAGAGGTTCAACAAAATGTATAATAAAGTTCCTACAGAGATCAAACCTACTGAAACCTATGTTACTGCTTTTAATCTTGAGTTTTGTCTTCTGTTAAGAGAGAGAATATCTACTTCGCTAAAACACATGAAAGATGTTTCCCTAGAAGTGGAATCAAGCATATTGGTTGTAGACAAATTAAGAGGGAAGTCTGATAGGGATAGAAGGAAACAAAAGGCAAAATATTCTACCTTTGATGCTTCAACAACTAATCCTCAAGTAGATGAATTGACCAAGTTAGTCAAATCCCTTTCTGCAGGAATGGAAAAAATGAAATTAGAAGGGAGACAAGATAAAAAAAAAAAAATCAAAACACAAAATAATGCTCCTCAAATTCTTCAAAGAGATCAAAGGAACATAGATGATAAAAAGGTTCAGACTCCTCTTCAAAACAATCTGGTCGATGATGAAGAAGGAGAAGAGGAGGACATTGATCAAGAAATTCATTATCTAGGAGAAACATCTTCTTCTCCTCACCTAACTCAATATGCCTATGAAGAGTCCCTGATGAATAGCCAACTAAAAGAGTTAAGCAAGGGAGAGAAAACAAATGAAAATCAAAATAAGTCAACTAGAGGTCAAAAAAAAAAGAGGGAAATTCTAGTACATAAAATCAGCCTAAAAAATTATACCCCTCTACTAAAACAATGGTTTCACCCAAGAAAGGAAATGAAGAACAAAATAATTATCCTATGGTTAATTCCCTTGCCCCAGAAGTAAAAGAAATTCTGAAGTCCCCATATTCGTTTAACTTTGAAAATAAAATTCAGAAGATCAAAATTCTAGTCCCATTCTTAGAGTTGATAAAGAATTAAGACTTCAAGAAATCCATTTGTAAAATGTTGCAGTCTGAGTTTTCTTCCCATTCAATAGATTCAGTGAATTTACAAGATGAAAAAATTGTAGTGATATTGGGGCCCTTAGTAGAAGATAGAGATGACTCTTCCCCTCATTTTTATACCTCATTGAATGTGCATGACAAGATCTTACACAATTTCTTGATGGACTCAGGTTCATCTCACAACTTAATGCCGAAATTTGTAATGGATGAACTGGGTCTAGATATCACCAAAGCATATCATGATCTATATTATTTTGATTCAAGGAAAGTCAAATTCCTTGGGGTGATCAAAGATTTGGTCGTTACCCTCTTCCAACTTCCCATGAAGAGTATAGTGATGGACATATTTGTTTCAAATGTTCCCCCTAAATTCGAGATGTTATTTTCTAGATCATGGATTAAGATATTGGGAGGAACATTGCATATGGGCCTATCCTATGCCATAATACCTATCTTTGGAGGTGAACATAGAAGACTATATAGAGAAGCACAACTAGATTATATTATTAGTGATGAAAGCAACCCCACTAAGCATCCCATTTATGTTGTGGGTATTGATTTGGGATCTAGCACTATGCAGCCCATTGATCTCCCTCAGCCACCTTTGGAAATAAGAAATCCATCACCCATAGCATGTGAAACGGTAAAACAAGGTGCTTGAGTTTGGAAAATGTTTTTTGATGGGGCTTCTTCTAAAGACAATGTTGGTACTGGAGTGGTTTTCTTTGCCCCCTCTCAAGAAGTCATAACTTTGTCTTTCAAGTTAGAATTTGAGACCACAAATAACATTGTTGAGTATGAGGCCCTAGTTTTGGGGTTGATGGCTACTAAAGATATGAAGATTGAGGAATTATCAGTTTTTGGAGATGCAGAGATGATTGTACATTGGATCAAAAATATATATGAGGCAAAGCATCCAATGGTGAGAACCTACATAAATGATTTATGGGATTTGATTGATAATTTATTCCTAGCTTTCAATATATCCTTTGTTCCTAGAGAAGAAAATGTATTGGTAGACTCCCTATTTGTTTCTGCTAGAAACTTTAAAATTCCACTACCACATAAACTCAAGTACGATGTAGAATTAAAATATAGGCCTTCCATACCTGACAATGTCAAACATTGGAAGGTATTTAAAGATGATCTTGAGATAAAAATGTTTCTAGAAATAGTGGAAGAATTTTATGCACTTCACATTGACCAAGATCTAGATGATGAAAACAGTCCTCATGTTGATAAATTCCTAAATAAAATTGCAGACCACAATACTGTACAATTGCCTAGCAATCATATCCCCAAGGAATTGGTTCCTTTAGAGATATTATTTGATAGTAATGACGTGGTTGTCAAAGTAAGAGGTTCAAATGCAGATGTTGATGTGACAGAATGTAATCTAGGTACTGATGAAAATACCAAGTATGTCAAACTGTCTAGTATTGTGTTAGAAAAACAAAGAAATGAGTATATCAAACTGCTAAAGGAGTTTGTTGATGTTTTTGCTTGGAAGTATGATGATTTGAAAACTTATGAAACCGGCATTATTTAACACAAGATACCTTTGAAATACGATACTAAACCATTCAAACAAAAACTAAGACAAATCAATCCAATGTTGTTTCCCAACATAGAGAAGGAAGTGAAAAAGTTGCTTGATGCCCAGATCATCATGTGTTTGAGGTACTTTGATTGGATAGCTAATATTGTCCCTGTTAGGAAAAAGAACAGAGAAATCAAACTTTGTGTTGATTTCATAAATTTAAACAGATGTTCTAGGAAAGATAACTATTCCTTTCCAAACATGGAACATATTTTGCAAAGGGTGACTGGCTCAGTAAGGATTTCCATGATTGATGGATTTTCAGGATACAATTAGATTTTTGTTTTTCCAGAAGACAGGGAGAAGACAACATTTACCACTCCTTGGGGTACATTCATGTATGCCAAGATGACCTTTGGTCTCATAAATGCAGGGGAAACCTTTCAACGTGCAATGGATATTTCTTTTATAGGAGAAAAGGATAAGTTTGTGGTGATTTAATTGGATGACATCACAATGTTTTCAAAATATGATGAAGAGCACTATCAACATTTGAGGAAGGTGTTCCTTAAATGCAGGAAATTTGCATTGTCACTCAATCCAAAGAAGTCCCTCTTTGCTATGAAGGAAGGTAAGTTGTTGGGGCATATTGTCTCAACAGAAGGGGTAAAAATTGACCCAAGTAGAGTAGAGGCCATCAAGACTCCATCTCTCCCTAGGTTCAAGAAAGAGATCCAGTCCTTCTTGGGTAAGATAAACTTATTGAGAAGATTCATTTCTAATTTTGTTGAGATGGTTAAGTTTATCACATCCATGTTGAGAAAGGGAAATGAGGTAAATTGGACACTTGAAGCTAGAAATTATTTTGATAAAATTAAACAAGCACTGACTGAGGAACATGTTCTCATCAACCCTTATTATTCAAAATAATTTTTGATATTTTATTTTGCCTCACATGACACATTGGTTGTTGTTCTCCTTCAGAAAAAATTAGATGGGATGGAGCAACCTATTTCTTTTTTCAGCAGATCTTTGAGGGATGTTGAAGTTAGGTATGATATCATGGAGAAGCAAGCATATGCTTTGGTCAAAGCCCTCAAGGATTTCAGAGTGTATGTTTTGCATTCTAGAATTATTTCTTATGTCCCATCAGCCTCTGTTAAAGAAATTCTTATCCAACCTGACATTTATGGAAAGAGGAGTAACTGGATTGCCAAAATTCTGGAATTTGATATTGAAATGAGACCTGCCAAGCTATTGAAAGGGCAAGGTTTAGCTAGATTGCTAGCTGAATCAAACTGTAAAGAACTTGGGGTTAATTTCATGAATGCAGATTATATATATCAACAAACTCATATTGCTAGCAACAACTCACAAATCAATCCCAAATTGACATAGTATAATTGGTACAAGGACCTTATCCATTTCTTGCAGACATTGCAGCCCCCAATTGGACTTGACAAGACTAAGGTGAGAAATTTAAATCTTAAAGCAATCAAATACTGCATTGTTGATCATGTATTTATTGGAGGGATCTTGTAGGGGTTCTTCTAAGATGCTTGGACCCAGATGAGGCAAATCAAACCATGTCTAACTTTCATGATAGCATGTGTGGAGGCCATCATTTTTGGAGGACCACAGCATATAAAATACTCAGAGTTGGGTACTTTTGGCCTAGTTTATTCACTGATGTTTGTGCAAAGATCAAGGCATGTGATAAATGTAAAAAATTATCAGGCAAGCAGTAACTAAAATATTTGCCTCTGAATCCCATAATGGTATATGGTCCTTTCCAACAATGGGGATTAGATTTCATTGGATAAATACATCTAGCTTCAAGTGGTCAAAATCATTGGATCCTGACTTCCACTGATTATTGCACCAAGTGGATAGAAGTCATTCCTACAAGAAATGCAACACATAAAGTAGTCATTGTCTTCCTGGAAGACATTTTGTCAAGGTTTGGATGTCCTAACAATATTATGATTGATAATGTTTCATATTTTAAAGATGAACCTCTAGTCAAGTTCTGTGAAATTTTTGGGATCCAACTTATTCATTCTACTCCTTATTACCCTCAAGGTAATGGCTTGGAAGAGTCCTCTAACAAAAGTCTAGTAAAGATCATCAAAAAAATGTTGGAGGATAAAAAAAATTCTTGGGATTCAAAGATGAAGTTTTCTCTATGGGAAGATAGAGTACCCACCAATAGATCAATTGGTACTACCCCATTTCAGTTGGTCTATAGAATTGAGCTTGTTTTTCCTTCTCAAATCACATTACCTATGGAAAAGCTTTTTCAAGACCAACAAGGAGAGCTAGATGATATGATCAAGAGGATGCATCAGCTATTGGAAATAAAAAATACCAGGGAGCATCTCTTTGATAAAGCATAGATCCATCAACAGAAGATCAAGCAAGCTTTTGACAAGAAGGTAAATAAAGAAGATTAGCAGCTGGGAGACTTGGTGCTCAAATGGGATGCACAAAGGCAAGACAAGGGTAAACATGATAAATTTGAAGCCTTGTGGATTGGTACTTTCAATATTTCTGAAGTTTTTCAAAATAACACTTATAATTTGCAGAACTTGGAAGACTTTGAACTTTCTGGTGGCTCAGTTAATGGACATTTCCTGAAGAGCTACTTTTCTTAAAGCCATGAGTGGCTTTCCTTTCATTGTAAATATCAGTTTTAGTTTGTTTTGTTTTCTTTAAATAATGACCCCATAGCCCTTGGATAAGACACTGAAAATGCATGTTCTTAGCATCTCATAGGGAACATGCCATCCCCTATGGAGCCAATGTTATCACATAAAATTACAATGGGTCAAGGGTCAAAAATATTTTTTATTTTTTTATTTTGAGTCATAGGTTTTTATTGTTGGAGTTACTTCACACACACCTAGGATTTCTTTTTCCTAAGGTTTTTCCTCGTTTATTAGTCATTATCCAGTCTCCTATATTTTAGGAAGAATATTCCTCTAGGGAGAATATTCTCTTCAGTTTTCACTTCAGTTTGACTAGTTGAGTGGAGTCTAGATGTTGCATTGGTTTTGTCACCATGCAACATTGGGATCATCAGCAACTAATGTGCATTATCCTTGGTGTCATCACCATACTAGCACATTACCCATGATTCCCTGATATCCTCCTCACTTCACTTTGTTTCAGTTAGTTAATTGAAGACTGGTAGACTAGTTAACTCAGCTAGGTGGTAGTTCACTCCCGTAACTACCTGAGAGACTAGACTAGGTGGCAGTTTACTCCCATAACTATTGGTGTGTGTCTAGATCACTCTAGACCAGCACTATGGTGCACTAGATTCTCCTCTAGTGTGCATTGGTTGAGTTATACAGAGTATATCATGTGTAAATTAATCATTATGATTAATGAGAATTCTTCCATTCTTTCTCTCTTGCTTCTTCTTTCTCAATTTCTCTCTGCAAATGTGTGTGGTATTTTCTAACTAGATCTATTTTGTGCAGGTTCAACACATTTACATGGTATTAGATTCGACGAACTGCTAAGCAAAAGACACACCAAATTATTTTTGTAGGTACCAAAGATTGAAGACAGTGGAAAATTGGAATTCCCAAAAGAATTCATTCTTACACCTTACAATTACTTTGCATGGAAGGAGAGAATAACCATGCATATTTGAACCAGAGGATTGTATAGGATAACCTTGAATACAGAGACAGAACCAACATCAGCCATAGAAAAATCCAAGTATCTAAATCGAATGGATGAAGCATCTGGAACAATTTGCAGTCTCATCTCTCCCGATCTCATTTTTCATATATCTTCTTGTAAAACCCCCAATGAATCATGGACCACCTTGGAAGGGATATTTGGAAAAAATGATGAGATGAGGGGACACATGCTTGAGTTGGAATTGCTCACACTGGATCCAAAAAGCTTCAACAATCCACAATATTTCTTTACAAATATAAGGATTTATTGTCGTAACGCAAAGCTTGTGGGGTTTATAAATCTAAGGAGGAGAAAAAAATGGTTCTCACCATTCTCTCCAAAATTGGTCCTGAATTATTTGTATTCGTATCCACATTCCATTCAATCAAATTCACCTCTAGAGCCACCTAGAATATGCCTTATCTTGAGGAATTTATTGAATCCCTGACATAAGAGAAAACCAAGCTCATCAACATGGGCCAAATCAAAGGCCCAAAGGTGCATGCACTTACTGTGCAAGATGGCAGCCATCAATATCATAAATCTAAAGATAAATACAAAAGGAAATCTCATGCAAATCTGAAGAAGGAAGGGTACTCAAAACCCTTCATCGATGCCTTTGGATCCAAAGGTGGAAAGGGAAGAAAAGGGGGGAAATGCAAATAATACCATAAAGGATTCCATCCAGAATCTACATGCATGTAGAAACATATAGATATAATGACTCAAATACTTTAGAAAAATAACCTTGGAGATCGCATCCCTAAGGGTGTGTTGATGGGTCCTAAGTCCCTTGATTCAACAGCAGGAACCAAACCCRCCACCGAGGCCCAATTAGACTCTGCAACATTTACTAGTGGAATGGTTCTCCAGATCTTGCGATCTGGCCAATTTATCGATGGGCTTTATGTTTTCTTGTGAAGGCTCTTCCTTCAGTTCAGACTATCTCTTTTTGTATTTTCTCTTGGGTGGGACCGATATGACATGTAAGACGGTATAAACCAACTTGGAAAAAAAATAAAATTAAGATTAACTACTGGGGAAGAGGTTGAACTTGGGATAACCCGTTGGTCAAGCATGCAGACGACAATTTTACACGATGGGCCTAGTACTGATACATTAACCATGTGAGCATCCAATTACTGTCTGAGAAACTAATTACCAAAAAGAAAACACTTATGCAATAAGACAATGGAAAGAAAAATAATTCACCTACTTAATCATTCATCACATAATAACACCACGATTCAACTTCATCATTAAAGTAAATAACAACAAAATATTGCACCAGATAACTTGACAATAGATTAAATATCTCTTACTCATTACAGCACCATTCATGAAATGATATAGGAAATAGTTCTTTTCCATGTCCAATCACATGTGTTTGATGAAAATAACTTTGTCTTTGGTCCAGAAGGACTTCTCAATTTAAAGGCAGCTTCAAAATAATTCTTAACAACCAGAGAGAAAGAGTTCTTGCAACAACCATTGACCTTTAACTAATTGGTCGATGTTCTTATTTATAACATAAAATTAAACTGAAAATAACGGCTAAGTGTAGTTTGAACAAAACAAAATTCGACACATGGCGTCTTCTTCTAACAGTTTCTTTAACAGTCAACTTGAGATATCACTTGAAAGGGTAACTTTCCTCATACTCCAACCAACTGTTAAACATCTCTTCGCAAGTTTGGGCCCATGGAAATCTATGTTGCTCCTTCAAAGCCACGTAAATTCCTCTAACCTCCACCGCATGCGCTCGGTACTTCACTAGACTGGTGTTTAACTATTGTAGCACAGTTCAAGCTCTAATCGGATGTTCCATAAATCTTTGCATTTGTCCTAGCGTTGCGTTAGTCACCTTCGCTAGCTCTTTGGATCACAATAAATATTTCTTGGTATGTTATTCGACTATGTCACACAAGTTGACGAAGTTGTCGGGGTTGTCGGACTCAGGGAGTTTGATATCCTTCATTGCTTTGTTAATTTTCCCCCAATGTTTCTCGCATTTGGCCCATTGTTATTGTATTTCTTGGTGTGGTTCCTAAGACATCTTAGCCCAATACCTGGCTGATCACTTCATGCGATCAAGACTGCTCTTGCCTAGCATTTGGATGTTGTGTTCTTCTTTATTCTGGCCATGTTGAACTACATCAATGTATTCGAGTCTTTCCCCGGCTTGTTGCACCCTTTCATGCCACCTCTCCATATCCTTTCACGTTGTGAGTGCCATGAGAGTGTCTTCCTGGAGCTCATCTATATTTTTAGTAAAAAGGTGCCTCTCTGTTTTGAATTGGCTGTAAGCTTCTTCGAACTCGCTTCTCAGGTATACCATGGTCTGAATGGCACCCTGATAGTATTCAGCCAGGTCGCACAAATGTTCTAGTTCCTTCAGGGTAGTTCCTTCAGGGCGGAAGCTAGATCCTTTTCATCTTGTTTGGCTCTATCCAAGGTGGCATCTGAGAGTGCCATCCCCACGCCGAGGAGCTCGGATGTTCTGGCATTTTTTGTGTTTATCAAGTTTTCCTCTGTAGTGATGAGGATGGAGAGATACAATGTGATCCTCCTTTTCTTTTTAGTTCTCTGGATGATGGCCTTCCTCTTTCGATCGTAGTAGATCACATAAATATCAGCTACCTCGTCCACAGGTTCAAGAATCTGTTGATCACCCCATATGAGTGTATTTCCCAAATTTTCGGTGGTGTATATTTGTTCAAGGTCAGGTTCTTGAACTTTCTCATTGTGCTTCAAAGGCCCAGCCTCTGCCTGTCGCTTGTCGGGGATCTAAGTATTGAGCGGAATAGAGGCTTCGAGAAAAGACTCGATACTTACTTGTTTATCGACCATCGAAACGTCAATTTCCTTTTGTGGAGATCCTTCCTTTGTCTCATCCGGTTCTGACTTGTCCTTCGGATTGTCTGCTCGGGTTTCCGGCACATCAAGCCTCTTTGTGTCGGGAACATTTTCAGTTTCTATTTCCTTTCATGGGATCTCATGGGTTTGGACCTCAGGAGTAGGAGAAGAAGTCTTCTAAGGTCCCTTTTCTTCTTGGACATGCACAGGAGTCCCGTGAGATGCCTCCAGGATTTCATCATCACTATATATATTTATAAACTCCCTCAAATGATTAGGCGTGCTTGTTTCTACTGATACTCAACCTGCCTCTGGTTGATTCGTCACACCTACTGGTGATCCAGCCGGTGGCATTGTGGATTCAGGGTTATCTGACCTGTTGATGTTATCAGGTTCATGAAATGAAGTTCGCTTGGCCCTACTGGGATTTCTTCTAGGTTATCGGTTGGAGGCCTTGGACATATGACGAGGTCTAAGTTATCCTACATCCACTTCATTAACATCTGGGCATGTTGATACATGAGTCCCCCATCCCCTATATAGCTTGAACGCCGAAGAAATTCCTATCCTGTACCAGGTTACCTGGGGAATATCTGTTGTTTCGGTGGCTTCCTGAAGAGTTTCCACCACTTCGATTGATTCAGGTGCTATGCTTTCTTTGCTAGCCCTGAGGATTTCTTGATTCGATTGTTCCAAGACTGTTGCTTGCTCATCCCAAATCATGGCCTTAAACCTGGTTGCTTTAGGGTCAGCCATCCTTGCCACCACCTCATCCCAACTTTGAGCATTTTCGGTGAATATTTCATCCTCAAACCTACCGTGGGCATATGGCCAGTAGGATGATACATGTTGCAAATGCTTCGGGACTAGACCCTTGGGGTCATTCTTAAAAAAATGGCCAGTCTGGAATCGGAACTCCAATTGTCTTAACCCTTCTTGCTTGGCATGTGCGGTGTCCTTTACCATGTAGAAACCAATATGAAACCCATAAGGTATGAAGGCCCGCTTCTTATCCTTTACAAAAGTATCATTATAACCTTGCAGGATGGTCTGATAACAGATTTCCCCTACTATTAGTCGATCGAGGACATATATAGGCAATAGATGGGGTGCTCTGGTGGTGCCAAAAACCCTGATGTAAGTATCGCGCTCATCCAGATACCAATGGCTGACCTGCGATACAACCTTTTTGGTTGCATCCAACAGCCTTGGGCACTCTTTCTTGAACAACAAGAAATAAATACATGCGATAAACTGATCCTAGATGAGAGAGTAGTATTTCTTGTACTTGTTCTCCCACAAGATGTCAAAATACACATGGACCGGGAGCTCTGATGTATGCCAGCTCAAGTTCATTCTGGTGAAGACATTTCTGGAACAAATGACATCCAAAGATAAGAATACGTATACAAGGATGGGGTTTCTCCCTCTTTCGGCGTTTGAGCCTGCCATATGCAAGTGCTCAGTTGTTTGGAGATGATGGCACCCCAGTTAAAAATTATTTTGGAAATGGCTACTGTATAAGCTAGAGGCATCCAAGCCTATGAAAAATTGGAGCAGTCTTTCTCCCCATGCAATTGACAGAGGATATCCATTAGGTAGATGTACGGCTCCCTCAGGTTAGCAGTTGGGTACCAGCTGGAGGTCCGATTGGTGAACTTTTTATCCTCTCTCCACCACGATGCCATTGCCTTGCTGGTGTCATTTTTCTCATAGAAGCTTAGAACAAAATCGGTGTTTATCCATTCTTCTCGCTCTCTGATCTTCTAGTAATTTTGCACTTCCACTGGGAGGAAAACCCTGACACACTCGTTGTTGTCGTCCTTAATCAAACATCTTTGTGTGTCAGTGTGATCGATAAGCCATTTCAGGAGTTCGATGCAGGGGAATACTGGAGTCCTGCTCACCACCATGTGCAGATACACCTTTTAGACATTCAGGAGGACTTCATCGTCGAGTCTTCTCGTATCAGGATCGTTGTGTGGGGTGTATTCGGGGAATTCCTCCCGCTTGATTTTATTGAAAATTTCTTCCCAACACGGGAATACTGTCTTGGTCCCAATGCTCACCTCTATGTCTCCAAAGGCTGAGGTTTGAACAAAAGATTTCTTGGTGGCAGTTTTGATGACGGGCACCAGCTTTAGAACAAATTCCAATTGTTTTGCCACTGCTGGGGAGGAACCTTCTCCCACCTCTGGTTCTTGTAGCTTTGGTGCTCTTGGAGATTTCCTGGTGGTGGGTTTCTTCATGGGCATCGTTCCTGTTCAAAAAAAGATTAAATTTTTCATCCTTAAGGCCTAGATTTTTATTTTTCAGGTTTCGTCTTTCTGAAAATAAGAGTTTCATCGTTTCTAAATTCACGATACCTTTTATCATTTTTTTTGGATAACGAATGGAAAAAAGTTTACAAAAATATAAATTTTGTAAAGATCTTTTGAAAAATTATTTAAAATGGGTTGTAATTTTAAAATTTGAGATTTTTTAAATTAAACATTAAAGAAATCGAGATTCGGGGTCTTCTATAAACAAATGTTTGATGCAATCACGAAACCTCGATCCCCGATTTCCCGAAACATTAGAACCTTAATTTAAAAAGATGAATTAGTTTATGTCTCTTCTAAGAAATGATTAAGGGTTAAATAATCTTGTCGCGATTTCGGGATTCACGGTTCTGTAAGAACACATATCCTGTCATCATATTTCCCGAAATCCCGATTTTCGAAAAATTAAACTAATTTTGTTTTGGCCTTAATCTTGATTATGTAGTTAATTAAGATAAGTTAAGTCCTGTTTAAAACAAACAGCCATCGCGATTTCGCGATTTTGGGAATCGGACTTCATTGATAACATACTTCTCGACATCAGAATTTTCGAATTCCCGATGGCGTCTAATCTCAATTAATTAATGTGATAAAAAATGTTAAAATCTTAATTAAAACATCGCGAGTTCGCGATTTCGCGATTTCGGAGATCAGACTTTTTCGATGACATACCTTTCGACATCAAGATTTCTGAAACCCTGAAAAGTGATGTTTTCAGATTAATCTATAATTAACATTAATTAACCTTTTTCTTAAAAACAAAATTAATGCTAATCATTCTTACGTGTTCATTTATGTTTCGCTTATCATTAAATAGGTTTCTCATTTTCTTCAAAAACCGAAGGTACTTAAATACGGACATTAAAAGTGTATCTTAGTAAAATATATTTTGCATTAAGAGCTTTAATTTCGTAACAATTGTGTAAATCTCATCATTTTTAAAATATATTCAAAATTAACATTTGAATGTCTGTGTTATCGTTCTAAGTTGAGCTCATTCATCCATTTGTTGTTACAGGTTTCCAATTAAACACAGAAGTCATGGCACCTAAAAAGGCACCAAAGAAAAATGAAGACACACAGGAAGGTGATATTATCTCTGATACTACTCCACATGCCATAAACTCCATCAAATCATGGACTCGAATTTTCGAATTGCTGGAGTACGAGCTAAAGAATGTTGACCCTGATTCTGAAAATCATCTCCGGGACATTGCTGAGTCTGAGCTTCATAATATTGTTGCGCGTCCGAGGCTGGTGGCATATACTGATATGATCGGCTGGGCTCTGGATAAGGTAGATATCCCAACAAGGAGCATTCAGAACGAGCAAGGAGCTATCGTCGGCTCATTCAGGCCTAAGCACATTCAAGTAATACTTTTAGGGAGAAAAGATCCCTGTCACTTTCATGCAAACTGGGTACCCTTCTTAGAGGAAGTTTCAGAAGGAAATGGTTTTAACTGGCATAAAATTTTGTCTGATAACCTAACGCAAGAAATTTTAAATTACAAAGCAACCAAGTCAAAGGGACAACCAGTGTCTTTTTATATGTCTGCATACATTATGGATGCAATCTGTTTTATGACCCCCTTTCCATTGATGAATTGGAGCTGGAGTATTTCCTGCCCAGAGCCTATTCATAAATATCACTCAGCCCTTTGGGAAGAAAATGCTAAAGAGGCATTTTACGAGGTTTGTCATTTTGTCATTATTCCTATGCACAAATTATTTTTTGGATGCGAACCCCCTCGCATTTTTGATGCAGTCATAGAAAGTCTTAAATCAGTCGTCAACTGGTTTATTGAGGAAAATTTTTCCTATATTAGGGTTTATGGTTGTTCCATTCCACACCACGCACTCCCAAAATTCCTACCAGACAGATTGGTGTGCAGAGAAGTAGCTCACCAGATAGCCAAGGGTGGTGTTGGATTGGAATTAAAAGCACTTCAGAAAAAAGCATGGCCACCTTTCCTGGTTCATATTGGGAAATTTCCTTTATCAAATTTAGGTCATTCTAAGGTAGAGTCCGAGTCATTGGAAGAAGTGAAGTTAGTAAATATTGAGCATAGAAAATATGACCCCTACCAAATAATAAGTAAGCATTACATACATTGTAATCTAAAGGCATATGAACATGAAGTATCTGTTTATGATGATATATTTAAAGATGTTAAGTCTTATGAAGAAGTTTTGAACAGAGTCCAGGTCTTGCCACCTGACTCAAAGAATGGATTCGCATCTTTTCAAAGCCATAGGCGAAGCTGCCTACCTAAGATTTTACAGGGTGAAATTTCGACCCCATCGCCAGAACAGGAAGAACCCCCTCCAGGGTTTGAAAATATTAAGGATAAAGCAAATGAAAAAGGTAAGTTAAATAATATTGAGATACCTTCCCAAGACGCAGAGGGTTCCCAAACAAAAGGATCGGGAATGGATAAGGGAAAAGAGCCAGAAACAATTCCAGAAATCATGAAGAATGTTCCAGAAAAGATAGGAGGAACAACTTCAACTGAACTTGGTAGTCCTATCACCTCTTTAACTCCATTACAGTCGACTTTCGGAACCCCCCATGAAGGATTTTTATATGTCAGTGATCTAGAGCTGATTTCAAGAGATGAAATCCCCCCATCAGATTACTTTTTCAGTAAAAAGCGAACAACAGTCTTGAAATAGGATATTCATCCAAGAGGAGAAGGAACAATTAAAAAGCATAGAGTTATTATAGATGGAATAAACTCAAGGTTGGAGAGTTTTCTACAGAATGGGTGCTATAGCATCAGTAAACATGTATTTTGTAGGCAATTTAACAACTATGCTTGAACAGAAAGACCAAACAATAATCTAGTTGCAAGACAAACTAAAAGAAAACGAAAGAAATATTAGTTGGGGAATACAGAAGGGTCTAGAACAAGATAGACTAAAGGATATGCAAGAAATCTAGAAATTGAATAAAGACTTGGAAGAGGAAAAACACTTGATACAGGTCACACAGGAACAGGTTCGAAAGCTGGGAGAAAAAAAAAAACATTTGCAAGATAAGATTATTTCTATTACTAAACAGGTAATAGAACTCTAAAATTTCAAGACACAAGCATTGGAGATATATTTAAGAATAGAGGAAGAACAACAGAAAGTGTTCTTGGATCTGAAAGTGATCCGGAATTATTTTCAAGAATCAAATAAGTCTTTGGAGAATGTGTTCCAGAAAGAAAGGGAGGCGAAAGCAGCTAGAACAATTTTTCAGAAGGCAGTGGCTTTCTCATCAAAGGAAGAAATTGGAAAGACTCAGAAATTATCTATTTTTGAACAGGTTAAAGGGGACATAATGATAAAAATGTGGGAATCAAAATTGGTCAAATATAAACGAATCACAAGAGAAGTTAATGAGGATTGCCAAGGAATCTTCGATCTCTTAGAAAGAGATTCATTGAATATCAGAACAGATGATTGTTCTGGATTATTATGCGAAATTAATATTGCCAAGCACCAGCTAAGGTTAAAAGAAGAGCTGGAGAAAATGAAAACAGAGATTGCTAAAATTAAATTGATCAATATAACAAAGATCAACAAATGGATGGTGACTTCAAATCTAAGGTTGAAAACGGTTAAATTCACAGAAAGGATGATAGAAAATCGTTTGCCCGAATTGCAGAGAAGATTTTTCTCATTTGAAGCAAATGAGATACCCGATGCTCCCAGGATCTTAGTGAATTTTTTGGTAAAATGTGTTCAGTATATTGAAGCGGAGAAAAGAAGTTCGTCAACGCAAGCTTAAAACCTTTTTAAATGTTTTTATTATTAGAAATTAAAAAGAAATTGTAAACGGTTGACATTATGTTTATGTAACCGTAATATTAGGAAGTTGGTTAGTCACCAACGACAAATTTTGATGAAAATGTATAAATATAGTTTCTAAAGGCTGAGAAAAGGCTTCGGAATTTTTGGAGAGAGCTATTTTGTAATATTAGTTTTCAAATACATCAGAATATAGATCACAAACGATATTCTGGATCCTGCAACTTTGTAGCTATGTGTCTTCTCCCTGTCTATTATACTTTGTTGAATTTTTCCTTTTAATGTTTTTCTAACAAGTAATCAATTTGAAGTTATATACATCATTGATTTATATTTCAGATTGGTTTGGATGTCAAACGATTTACAGTTTTTCCTCTGAAATCGCTTTTAGTAATTTTAAGACCTGTAAAACTTTTGTTCCTTAATACTTAACTCTTGTTAGAAACCTCGTTTTTCTTTCATCATTGTCTATTGAAATATGAGATTCTTTCTTGATTAAAGCCTCATATTTTTCTGTAGTGTTTATTTGTTGTTTAAAACTCTCGAAATTGTTACAAAACCAGGAAATGGCCTCGAATGTGTTTACATTATTGTTTTGGATTTTAAAATTGTATTTCTTGTTCTCATCTCTGGAAAATTGAAGTAACAAACTGATTAAAATCCCTTTACAAATAAATAAAGTTTTATCATCCATGATTGTCCCAAGTAGCAGACAACCTAACGTTGAACCAGGCTTCAGGATCAAACCAGTATTGCCTTGAATTTATTTAATACTATTTTACAAACAGCAACTAACCAGGTTGAGTTAGAATGTTCATGGGCTGCTATTGAGCGAGACATTAGCATCCAAGAACAACAGGAAGCAAGACAGAGACAGTTGAGAAACCAATTCTACTTTAATCCTCCTTTGATTTCTTATTCCCAAATCATTCCTTTAAATCATTTACGGATGCCTTGACGGTATGCTTTATATCCTTAAAGCATAAACTCGGGAACAACATCTTTTTGGCGCCGTTGCCGGGGAATGAAGAAACGAATCTTTTCCCTGGGGAGAACGACATTGACATTTTCTGTTTTTGATAGTGAACAAGGACAGAAAACCTTCTAAGGCTAAAATATTTTTCACTTGGCGAATCCACAATAAATAAACTGGCTATTTGCCACAGGAACACCACAAAAAACCCAGATAGCAAGCAGACCTCGCCAGTCTCGGATCCGGAAAAAATTTTAAAATCATGAAAATCACTTAAACAAATCTTTTTATCTACATATACTATTGATCAGCCTAACTTTACACAATCAAACTCATTGAAAACTCTTGAAAGATCACTTTCACTTCCCCCCTCATTTGATACTTTCTCATTTCCTGAAGTTTCTTCTCCAGATTTCCGAGAATCTTCTCCTCACATTGTCCAAACTTCAGTCCCAAATCTAACCATGGTTGCACAAGGAGGTGCTGGAGCTGGAGGTGGTGCCCCTGGAGGTGGTCAAGTACCGCTTCCCGGGATTTTCGCTAAAGTGGCTGCTAGATACACTCCCCCTGTTCTTCATGTTCCTCTTCATGATCTCCCCGAGAATTATATGAAAAGCCTTCCGAAATTTACAGGGGAAGGTGATTTGAATACCCAAGAACATATAAACTTTTTTGATCAATTTACTGGCATACTCGGAATAGAACATGAAGATGTTTATTCTAGACTCCTCGTTCAAACTTTCGAGGGACAGGTGAGGACCTGGTTCATATCCTTAGCAGCTGGATCTTTAAGATCCTATGAAGAACTTGAAAGTGCATTTATTAGACAATGGAGAGAGAGGAAGGATCACCTCTACTACTTAACTGAATTTGGATCCCTTGGAAAGAAAAACTCTGAATTTCAGTTCTAGAATTCACACAGAGATTCAATAAGTTGTACAATAAAATTCCAGTTGAGGTTAAACCTTCACAACCTGCAGCAAAAGTGACTTTTGCTGGCGCTTTTGACCCCGACTTTGCCTTATTATTGAGAGAAAAGAGATCAATAGATGTCGCAAAAATGCAGGATGATGCGCTTGAGATTGAATCCAATATGATGGCATCAGGGAAACTTAAAGCAAAGACTGAAACTGGAAACAAAGAAAATAAGAAATTTAAATAACAAGGTGGATCTTCAAGGTCAGGAAAATCCTCGGGAGATAGAATAGAAGACATGGCTAGGGTCATTCGAGAACTTTCAAACAAGATCTCGAAAATGGAACTATAGAAATCGAAAAGAGATAATTTCCCCAGAAAAGATTTTCGAAGAAATCTTGAACCTCAGGGACCATAGAAAATAATTAAAAATGAAGATCGAAAAATTCCAACACCCTTTAAAAGTGAAAACTATATTGGAGAGGAAGATTTAGGAGATTTTGAAGAAATCGATGAAGATATTAGTAACCTTGGCGATGATAATAAATCCCCTTATTTATCAAGATAGGATTACGAAGCATCGTTAAGTAAAGAAAGTACATCGAAAGAACATGTTAGCAATAATATGACTGATGATTTCACATATCAAAATATTGCAGATGATATTATTGTTGAACTATAGGGAAAATATAATTTGAGACCAAGAGATAAAAATCTCCCAAATGTTCCGACAAAAAAGAGTTTACCAAGAAACAAAACCGATGAGGTAACTCCAAAAGTTGCAGATAAACAGTCTGCAAAAAGAAACACAGTTGATACGCAACCTGTACAGTCAGAACCAGTGGGAACACTCCCTGTGAAGACACTATCTCCTATAAAAGAAAACAAGGTCACATCTCAACGTAAAACTGAGAAGAAAGGTATGGAAGCCCCAAACATCAAAAATGACAAGGCTCTAGGAAACTTCAATTTGGAAAACAAAAAAAATAAAATCAAAATTCCTATTCCCCTTGTTGTGTTAGCTAAAAATCCCATATACAGAAAACAAATCGCTAAGATGATTAATTTTTTTGAAGATGAAAGCTAGGCCGACGCCATCAACTTAGAGGATGACAAACCTATCTTAGTCTTCGATCCACACGTCGAAGGTGCAAGAGACACTGTGGCTCCTTTTTATATTACATTAACCCTGTTTGACCACCTTCTTCATAACTGTATGTTGGATTCTCGAGCTTCCCACAATGTTATGCCAAAGGCAAT
>JASDQU010688005.1:0-39249 GCA_032191745.1 Picea mariana
ATTTATGTCGGCTTTAGGCCATTAGTTGTAATTATACCTCCTAGTCTCCTATATATACCAAGGAGACATTTTCATTTTGAATCATCTTGTACTTGAGCATTTAAGCGGGGTAAAAGGAGGTTGCCCCCTCAAAGAGGCTTATTATCTGAAATTATCTCTTTTTCTAGGTGTTGAGTACATTTTCTGAGCTTTTTCTATGCTATATTGATATTTGGTTCTTAACATTTGGACTAGGATACAACCAGACATATAAAGATAAAGGTTCAAGCTCCAAAACAACAAAGAAATAAGTAGAACCAAGAAGCTATGCAGAGACAGTCAGATTCTTCGCTAAGAAATAATAGACTTGAAGATTCAAGAAGAAGAATACAGAGGGAATGCACCACCTAGAAGATTCAGAAGTCAGTATCATCCATATACATAAAGAAGCAAAGATGAAGAAGGATTCAAAAGCTAAACATCGTTCAGAAGAGACTCCACTCTCAGGTATCATACTATATTTCTTGGTTCATGCTATTTAGTAATAAATTTGGACATAAGTATGTGAATTGTAAAGAAAATATAAAAAACAGAAGCAATGATGAAGGATACACAAGAAATATTTATCCAATAAGAACTCATGAATCTCATAATAGAAGCTACAATAGATATGGATCATTGAGTAATGAGGTGGAATGCTCCAAGTGCAACAACTTTGGACATTTAGATAAGGATGTTAGGCTTACTATTCCTCTAATAGAAACAAATAAAATTCACAACAGTTATAATCCAGTACAACAAAGGATATGGATAAGAAAGCAAGATCAATTCAATACTAAAGAATGTAACCTTGCTCTACAAGATCAACACAAGAAACGAGGATGGTATCTTGACAATGGATTCTCAAAGCATATGAAAGACGATAAAGATAGGTTTCTGAGTTTGAATAAGGAAATATATGGATCAATGTCATTTGGAAATGACAACTCAACCATAATCATTGGAAGAGGTACAATCAAATTGGGAAGAAAAGATTCCACAATAGAAAATGTCTTATTGGTTGAAGACATGAAGCACAATTTTTTGAGTGTAAGTCAGATGTGTGATCGAGGACATAGACTTGTGTTTGATTCCAAGAAATGTGAGATAAAAAAATAAAAATCAAACAAGTTAGTGGCTACAATGGTAAGAACTCCAAGTAATATATATGTGTTAAATGAATTGGAAAATAAAAATGTTTCTTAGGAAAGGAAGATGAAGTTTGGCTATGGCACAGAAGAATGGGTCACATAAACTTCAACAATTTGTTAGGTAGCTAGAGAGGTAGTGGGGGGGGGGCATAGGGCCCATAGTGATAATAGTGGAGGCCATTCAATGTAAGGTGGACTAGGTCCACTATAGTATTAAATAAGGCCCACTATGGTAGTTAGATATAATAAATGTAGGAGGACTTATTGTTAAGTACCAAATATCTATGAATACATTAACCACATAAAATATATGGAACAATATAGAAAAACAACTTTTTATTATAATAAAATCCTTGAGGTAGGAAACGCCATACAATGGATCATATTATGGAATGGATCCTCTCCTGTTCACTTGCCTCTTCAAGGGGGCATCCTCCTATTGAGCTGTCTCTCCAAATAAAATACTTCTCAACTTGTCTCATTACATTTCTTGAACCCCTTTATATAGTTCTACCACCCACCTATGAACATTCTACAGGAGGAACCTTCTAGAAGTGGAACCTTCTAAGAAGTCCTCTTACATATATTATATCTAATTACCATAGTGGGCCTTATTTAATACTATAGTGGACCTAGTCCACCTTACATTGAATGCCCTCCACTATTATCACTATAGGCCTTCTGCCCCCCCCACTCCCTCTCTAGATACCTAATATTCCATCCCCCTTATGAAAATGTTGTCATCAATGCTTGTTATGAGAGTGTACAACCATATACCAGGGTCCCATGGATAAGTGTGGACCATAGTGCTGAAGTATAATAGAGAACCAGGGTCCCATGGAGAATTGAAATCCACCATGTTGAAGTAGTTCAAGTGCTCATGTGAACTCCATGTGGAAGATATCTAGACCCAATAACCAACTGAAAATGATGCTCCAAATATTGACACATGTCATGTGGATCCAAATAAGAAGATCTATCCACATAGTGGGAAAAGGTTGTAGATGAATATGGAAGGAACAATACCAGTGTAGAATATGCAGAATGGAAACTGGTAATCATAATTGGCTCCTGATTTGTTACATTGATGTTCTCTACAAAAGGTGGATTAGAGTCATCAAATGAAATATGAAAGTGGTTGTCATTCCAGAAATGACAACAATCCATATACCAATCATCACAAACGACCTCAAAATCATACCAAGCATATACTTCTTGTTTATATTCATCCATGATGTTCGCCATAAGATATCTCTCCTAAATTCTAGCCAAGGAATCATGAATATTAAGAAAACTATCCCTGAGGCCATTTGCAAAGTCATGCAATGTGTCATGCATTTGGGCTTTGAATGCTTCAATCATCTGTATAATTTCCTCGAGAGTTTGAGAGTGAATATCCATTGGAAACACCACATAAAATATAAGAAAAGAGCTATGGAAATTCTCTATCCAATGGGTCTAATATTGTATCAATCTGAGCACATTGTGAAACATTATGGACTTTGAAATACCGTCTTTGTCACAAAAAACCCCCAAAAATGGTTGATTTTAAATCAACAATATCTTCACTTTTGTAACTCCGATTCAAACAATTTGTTTTTTGAATTTAGGTGAAATTGTGAGATTAAAACATATCTACAATTTGTTTGGGAAACTTCTGCCCCAAGTGCTACATAAATTAGAAAACCATCATGGTCATCTATGGAAAAAACCCTGAAAAATAACTGATTTTAAAATGCCAATAACTTTACTTCCCAGACTCCGTTTTGGACAAAAAAAATTAAAATTGGGTGTTTTTTTATAGAGGAACTCATATGTACAACCCGTTTCTACAAATTTTTCACATAAATATACAAAAATCATCTGGAATGTCATGGACCTCTTTTTCTTCTTCGAAAAAATATGCAAAAATAGAAAAACAATTGCCCACAATTCCTACCAAGGAAAGTTCTCAGATACCAATTGTTAAGTACCAAAGATATCTGAATACATTAACCATACAATATATATGGAACAATATAGAAAAATAACTCTTTATTATAAGAAAAACCTTGAGGTAGAGAAACACCATACGATGCATCCTATTATGGAAGGGAAGGGATCCTCTCCTGTTCACTTGCCTCTTCGAGGGGGCATCCTCCTATTGAGTTGCTGCTCCAAATACAATACTTCCCAACTTGTCTCATTACATTTCTTGAACCCTTTATATAGTTATACCACCCACCTATGAACATTCTAGAGGAGGAACCTTCTAGAAGTGGAACCTTCTAAGAAGTCCTCTTACATTTATTATATCTAACTACCATAGTGGGCCTTACTTAATACTATAGTGGACCTAGTCCACTTTAAATTGAATGGCCTCCACTATTATCACTATGGGCCCTCTAGGCCCCCCACTACCTCTCTATCTACCAAACAAAATCTTGTTAAGATCAGAAAAAAGGAAGCAATAAGAGAAATTCCCCAGATCTCAAAGCCAACAGATATCTTATGTAAGCACTATCTACAAGGAAAACAAACCAAGACCAAGTTCCAAAAAAAGAGCACTCAATAAAAAAGCTGCTTGAAATTGCGCTTACTGATCTAGTTGGAGAAACTAGAACAAAAGTTTTTGAAAGGTGAGTAGTACTTTATGCTAGTGGTTGATGATTATACAAGAATGGTTGCAGTTTTTTTTCTCAGGAAGAAGTCAGAAGGATTTGAAAATTTAAATATATACAAGGAGATGGTTGAAAATAAAATAGATTAAAAAATCAAGTGTTTAAGATAAGATAACGAAGGAGAAATTACATCAAAGGAGTTCATGGAATTCTGCAGTGAGCATGGAATAAAAAGGAATTTCTCGACAGCCAGGACACCTCAATAAAATGGAATTGTCGAAAGAAAGAACATGATAGTACAGGAAATGGCTAGAACCATGCTGATGGATTCAAAGATAACAAATGTCCTTTGGGTTTAAGAAATGCTTTTGTGCAGTGATCCAGCATGTCATATAAGGTACTTAGTGCAATTGTATCTTTCAATGGTTATAAACAACTATTTAAGAATTTTGTTAGTGTGCTTACCTGCACAATTGGCTTCTCTAGTACAACATGAGATTCTACAAGAGGCAACGATGATGTTGTCGCTCCCCCATGTTTTCCAAGTATTTCTTTTCTTGCACTATGATATGTCTCTTTCTATTGCTCTGGATTGAATGTTGGTATAGGCCCTACTGACTTCCTTACCCACTACTCTGTCTAGTTTCCTTGATTCACTATATCAGTTCCTGTTCTAGCTCCTCAATGCGTAACAAATGCTACTTTTGGTCCTTGATTGCGTCTTTCGGCTGATATCATATGCACATTCTAATTTAGATTCTAGTTTGGGTTTCCTCTGGCCTTCCAATTCAAAACTAGTTGGGGATAATCTTATGTTGAGTGATCCAGTACTCTGCAATATGTGCACGTCATACACGGATTCTGCCAATGGCAGGCCAAGTGTCCAGGTTCATTACAGTTATAACAGATAATCAATCTGCATCCTCCTCTACCAAAAGTCCCTCTAGCCTAGCCTCTACCAAAGTTTTCTTTGTTCTCCTGATTGAAACCTCTCTTATTGTTATACTGCACACCACCCCCTTCTGCACTGGAATTCTCTTCTTGGATCCGATACATATCTGATGTGCACTCCCTTAGTAGATCGAACACGCAACATTCCTTTTCTTCGTGTCCTACCAACTTGAAAAAATTTCAAAACAAGTTCTTTGGTGTACTTTGATACTTCTGTAGCAATGGACACTCAATGGGGTGATGGCCCCATTTCTTACATATCTCGCAGTATCACCCCCCTGGTAGTGGATTCAGTGCTCCAGCTACCAAATACTATGCAAATGTTTGGCATTCATCCTTGTGATGGCCCTCCATCCCGTATTTGGTACACCAAAATTGTTTTCATTTCTCCCTTCCTTTGTTAAGCTCAACCAGATAAATGGTTAATGTAGCCAACTACGTCTCAACTTGTGTCATTTCTCTGATATCTCTTGTTGGGGATGCCTCTAGTTTCATTACAATATCCGGTGCCTCGGGCTGGGACGTAACCTTTTATTGAATCAGGGGCCTTCGAATGTGAGTTAGAAGTCCTACAATGAACCACTTTTGATGTTGCTGATCTAGAATTTGAAAATTCAATCTCCCCATCACATCCTTAAATCGTTGATCGAAATCCCATACATACTATGTTTGTACTTTCTTGATCTCTTTCAGTTTTGTGATGTATTGCGACTCTAATTTTGGCTTTTTGAACTCCTTTAGTAGAGGTTTCTTTATCTCTGCGAAATTCCTAGCCTGTCTTGTAGGCATAATACTCTATAACTTCATATACCATACTAGCGCACAACCTCTAAATATCGTTGCTAACTGCGCGATCTTCATAGCATCATCCTGTATATTTTTAGCGGTCCAAACTGTTTTGCACACAAACAAGTGTTGTTTTGGATCCTCTGACCCCACTCCCTTGAATTCAATAATTCTAAGAGTATTATCTACTCCCACCATGTTGGCTTGTGTAGTCTCTCTCGTTGTTGATGTTGGTGAACTTTTATTATGAATTGACTCTGCACACTACTCCCACTATTCTGACTACTACTACTCTGTACTACTCGACTAACTATGATGGATTTTGAAAAGTATTCAAATGTTATCTATGATTTTGGCGATGCACATGGGTTCGTCGATTCAACATAGGATATTTTTTGAGTAGGACTTATCGTCTCTTCTATTACTGGACTATACTGAAACCCCTCTTCTTCTCCTCCTATATATGGTATCTCCACAATTCAAACTAGTGCGCAAGGTTATCTTTCCTTTGGCTCACTGTGATTCTCTTCTCTCCTAGCCCTAGTCCTTTGCCTCTTGTACCTCCTTCCTCCACACAAATATCCAAAATCGTACTCTTCCTCTGGTATACTACCTTCTTGCATCCTCAATCCCTTCCTTCCTTGTTCATTGCTTCCTTCTCTCAGATGATCCTCCTGTCATTCTCTGGCTCCCACTATGTGCACAAATCCCTTTTAGTTGTCGGAATTCATTATCATCATGTGGTTTTCACATAACACCATTTTTATCCATGTATTTAATGATTTCAAGAACCCCCCACGCGGACCTTTGAAAACATCTATTTCAGCAACACTATATGATTGAATGCAATCTACTGCAAATTTTGTAATATAACCTGCTAGTACACTATCAAACCAAAAATCAACTTCTCGAGTAGTTGGGTTACTTACCAGTAGGGATGATTTAAGGATGGAAATTTATTTTTAAATGTAGAAACCTTAGCAAATTTTACTTATCCTTCATATGCCAACTATAAAAAATTTGACGATATTTTTGTAAAAATATTCAAATTTCTAAGGATTTTGTATAGTTTGTAACTTTTGATGACTTTTAAAGTAAAATAATTTTATCCTATAGAATTTGGGTGAATCATTTTTAGAATAATGAATATTTTTTGGGGAAAAACCATGGAAAATTAGCCCATGAGCGAAATTTAGCCCCTAAAATCATCCATTCTTACCGAATTCAACTGTATGATCAATTCAAGAGTCCAATTCTTCAGCATTGTTGCACTAAGCATTCCCATTTTTTCTTCTAACCTCTCTAGCCAATCAGTCTGAATTTTTCAAAATTCGCCAAAGAAAATTTCATGCAAATCCATCAACACATACCTTTGCATCCATTTATTTTCACTCATTTGAGGGTTCATGTTCTCTTGTTGTGAAAATTCTCATTCTTTTCGGTCTAACCAATCTATTATCTAATTCTTAGTCGGCCTCCAAAACATTCCCTTAATCGCAATTTCCCTGTCCCGACAATGGAACCATTTGTTGGCTTAACTGGTCTACGCACGGGTTGTAAGACCAAAGTTTCGGTTTAACTATGACCAACAAACCCACCAGACATCGTCCCTTTAAGCATCATCTGCTTGTGCAGATGAAGTCTCACCCAAGGTATCTATTGGGACTGGAAGAACCAGGCTTCTGCAGTAGTAAGGGAAAGGGATGCAGATACTTGAGTCATTGTTCCTTCTTCTATCCTATGTATGTTTTTTATTATTATACATATTCTTCACAGTTACATTCATAAATGTTATGCCACAAGTCATCCATAAACTAGTCTAGTCTATGAAGCATAACAACATAATTCATAAACACACATAGACAAGTAAATAACACAAGACATAATATCATCTCTAAACTATCTCTTTATTCATCTTTCATCTCTCCAAGTGACTATTACATTCATGACTCTTTCATAATATTTCTCTACATCTCACTCATCCCCTCTAATCTCCCAACCCGTTACATATTTATACCCCAAAATCTAAGAATAAAACCCTAGTCTATCCCAAAAATATCCCATTTACATTGCATGACCAGATCAATTAACTAGTTTTCCTATTCCTTTATTCTACCTTTCATTCTTCATGCAACTTTTCTACTGTTCTTTTATTTATGGAATGGTGTGCTTTCATGCTTTATTCTTTTGTTTGTGTGATGTCTTACTCCTGCGTGATTTCTTCCTTCTACGCACTTTCATGTGGGTTGTGTCTTAGCTATGCGCTACTTTCCTTACTCTGCGCACTTTCCTTATACTTAGGTTTTTCTCCTAATATTGCATCGAAAAATGCCTATCCAACAATGAGTGTATCTACATTTGTACCATAGAAAGAATTGAAAGAATTGAGTCTTGAATCATACACATTCTTTAAAAACAACGTACCATAGAAATAATTGAGTCTTGAATGATACACATTCTTTCAAAACCAAATCTCATGCCTTATGTCAACAACTCTTATGTCGGCACATTTCCACACTTTGTTTCCTGCAAGTTTTAAACCCCATAATAAATCATAGATTTAATATAAAGGATGAGGGAAATTTTATTTGGAGAGACTAATGTCCACATTTTGTAACATGGTCAAGCATGGATTGAGGAGAGATATAACTAATTCATTATTATAATATTTATTTGACTTGTCATGGAGCTAGTTAGCAAATAATAATATTTTATTCTATAAGAGAAGAGACTCACTCTATAAATAAGAGTTCTCTCTCTCCATTGTAAAGGGTGGAGAGTTTAGGTATTTAGGAACTCTCCTCTTGGGCTACATTGGAGAGCATTTTGACAAGCTTAATGGAGAATTTGAGGTACATTTTCATTTGATGTGAGGGTTTATTGTCCACTCATATTTTATGTGTTGATTTTGTATTAAGAAACTCTTGTAACATGTTTTGATTTCCATTATAATGAACCATGCTTCATTTTGGATAAAGTAATGCAAGGTTTCAACCCTCTTATTTATATTGTGATTATGTTATCCTACATGATTCTTATTAAATGGTTCCTGGAGTCTTAACTAGGATGAGACTTCAGTCTTTCATCAAATTTAGGTCCTTGAGAACCATTATTTGCATATGGATTTAGCACTTAGCAATCTTTTCGTCCATAATATATTTGTTAATGAGTAACACAAGTATTTATAAACACTTTTGAAAAAACAAACTATTTTTACTTCCATAGACTTCCTTAACACCTTAAAAAGTAATTAATCAAATTAAATAAATTATTACATTTATTAGCACTCCAAATATATTTGAATACTCAACCAAACTAAGAAAAAAATTATTTCATTTCATCAAAATTTCATAAATCTATCCAAATTTTGTGAAATAGTTGCTAGAACCTAAAACAACTTTGTATAGTCTTCAACAGACATCTCCTATAATAAGTGGATTTATTGAATATTGTAAAGGTAATTGTAGTTTCTATTAGTTAAATGTAAGTTCTTGAATGTACCAACTCATCAAAATTTACATTCATGCATTAAGTGATCCTTCTATCTTTCGATGTATGAGTTTTTTCTTCGAACCATTGAAAAACAATATTCAACTTATCATACTAAGATATTTTAAATTGAAGGTTATATGAGATTTTGAGTTTGACATTTCATTTTCTCATCATGTCTTCATTATCCCAAATCCATCCATAATCCCAAAGTGCGCATTTATTTCAACTCATGAATTATTTTGTGCATGTTCATGATGTTCATGTAGGTCTCTCCCTTTATAAAATAGTGTAGATCTACATTTCCTAGGAATATCCTTGTAGCGGTATTTTTATGTGGAATTAGTTCTTAGAAGAATAGAGATACAAATTTTTTTGTATTTACTATTTATGAGAGTTATCTTTTGAGAATAGATTTCTGTAAATCCATTTAGATTATATTTGTTTCTTGCAACTTCATATATAAACAGAAAAGAGTGGAAATCGAAATGATTTGAAATTCATGCATTCGTCAACATAAAATGTAGAAACAATGAAATTCATAAAAAACGTGTCATCAAATGTGTGTGTTTATTAAACGACATCTAAATTGTAATTTTTTTACAAAATGGCACATCGTGCCCAATATACAAAACAACAAGAAGTGCCCTAACATAAAAAATAGCCATATGGTGGCATAGATACAAAATGGCAGTCATTTCAGTCATTGACCACTACCACCCTCGCCACCCTCAAGAGTATCTAGGAAATAAATCTTTCTTCTTTTGCTCAAAGAATCACCTCGAGTGGTTTTTCTCCTAGGCATGGTTCGTTGCTCTGGAGACTGCACAAAGAAAAAACATTGTAATAAGTTTTTTTCCACAATGAATTAAAAGACTTACAAAATGATACTTTGTAATTCAACATAAGACAACTCACTATAGATGGTACTAACAATTGTGATGATGTTACCCTCCTCTGCAACCCTAATCTCTCAACTATTCCACCCTAAGTTAGTTACAAGGATCAAGTCATAAAATTTAAACAATTGTGCATAAAATCAATTCCATTCATGATACATAAAAATTGATCATCAACACATTATTTCAACATAAATATCTTGGGCATCGATGGAGAGCCATTGGAAGGTGGAGTGCTCGACTGTACCACCTACTCTGAGGCAACATCTACTGTGGAAGCCTCGGTGGATGGCATAGATGGAAATGGTGGTGGGGGTGGGTGGAATATGGGTGCATCCATTATGGATGGATGTAATGGAAGAGGTTGTGCAGATGGGTGGACTGCGGGTGCATCAACAAAGGATGCATGGAACAAGAAAGATGGTGGGGATGGGCAATGATGAACCCCCATGGAATGCACAAGTGATGGAATAACACTTGGCCTCAAAATAGGTAACCCAAAATCCATGGACGACTACCCAAGGACTGTACTAGTACTGTAATTGGAAAATATGTTAGCAACCTGCATACATATTAATAATATTGTTATTAGTACCAAATAGTAAAATTAAACAACATAAATACAACAAATTTGAGATTAAAGGAGATATAACTCAATAAATGATACGTGTGAGGTAGGTGACTTTTCCATCCCAGTTGGACATTGCTCGGCACCACCTGGTCCCACAACCTGTAGAAACACAAGAACATTATAAATTTGAGGGTGCTAGAAAATAAATAAATCACTATGGTGAATTTATAAAATGTGACACATACCTGTGTATGTAGTACACTGAATAAGAAGGTTGTCTCTACTATTGCATCAGTGGTGGAGGCAGGCACTGATGCACCTATCAGTGTAGAAGGTCTGTTATACGGGTGTAACAACTGCAAAACATCATACAATAAAGTATTGAAATAAATACACATAATACTATAGAAATATATAACAATGAAGAAAATAGAGATAGTTAAGATACTAAACTCCTCCATGAAGCTCTGGTGTCTACTAGCCTCCATAGATCCATAGCAAGTCTTCCCACAACTCGAGCATCTGTGAGGCTCACATTAATGGTTTCTCTGTCCATGTGCCCTCTCCTCACTGCAATTTTCTTTAGGGGTTGAAGGTCTGACCCCTCTGTCAATATCACCAGCAGGCACCTCCTATTGAGATAGTGAAACAAAACTACCATGCTACACTAGAATCTGAGTCAAGGATGATAGAGCTACATGTACCTCCTGCAAGACCTCTACAACGATAGGATGTTGGGTAGGGGGATTAGGCCTTCGCCTGGGGGGACGAGGACCTTACATGGGATCATGCTTAGAAATATCTCAGTCCTATGAGGACCCTCGACCCACCCCATGGAAGTCACCAATGTCGAAGTCGTTCACATGGTAACCCAAAATAAATTCCACTCATAATTTTCTCAAAAAATATAAACACACCTCCCTATTATTACATGGAGGTTTATCAAATAGCATGAACCACCTATCCATCCAGTTATCATTAAAGTGCAGGTGGACACATTGGTCCATACAAATTCATTTCTTGTTGACAAGTGGGTGTTGTCTAGTTCGAGGATCAATTAAAAGAGACATCATAGATTGTTTTGAAATATCGAAGTCTCTAACTTGGTTTCTATCTAGTCCAGTGTTGTAAAACTCGAACATTCTAGCCCTATATTCAGAAATAGAAGTTAATTGTCCTTGGGAACTTGCAATGGACCTCACAATGACATCCAATGAAGTGGCCAAGGACTTGTTGTTAGGTTCTCTTATACCCATTAATTCATTTACAAGTGTTGTCAAAGTGGCCAGCCCCTCATCGATCTGTGTGTTTATGTTAGGTGGTTGTGGTGGGTTGGGGTTTTCCTCGCCTCGGTCTGCTTGTGGGAAGTTTACATTGTCTCTGGGTTCCATTTATAATATATGTCGCAATTTAATAAGTCATGACATATAAATCAGGTCAGCTTTTTTAATTAAAATAGAAAATTACAAAAAACATCAATACATACTATAAGAAATTAAAAAAAAACATAAAATAATCATATTTCTTGTAAATTCTCTATAGTTATTTTTAAAGGGGAAATGTTAGGCAATGTAAGAGGTGACTCTCTCTAAATTTTCTACTAGATGAGATTTCTCTAGAGGATTACAAATTTCTATAACTTAGATTCTTTTAGAATATATTAAATTAATTGAATAAAAGTAAAAGTTTCTAGAGTGGGAGGAAAATAAGAGAAATCAAGCATATCCGGCTTCAGTGGGACAAAGTGACAAGATTAAATGTCTTTTCTCATCCTCTCTTTTTTCTCAATGAAGCTAAAAATGCAAGTCAAGAATGTGTGCATTCACCCATATATAAAGTTGATATTGAAATATTTTACTTGTTAGTAATATTTTTTTAAATGACATGCGTTAACTCCATATTAAAAATTGAAGAAATTACACATATCCCTAGTATGGAAAAGTAGGAAGCACCTATATAATTTTTTTACTTCCATGTTCTCTATATAAAGTTGATATAAAAATATTTCACAGAGGTGGATATCAAAATATTTTTTAAATGCAAAGGAACTTCATATCTCCTTCACACTCCCAGTACAAAGTACAAAGTGTATTTTAATATATATATAGGTGGAAATTGAAATATTTTTTCTTATAAATATTTTTTAAATGTCACATGTCAACTCCATTTTAAGAATTGAAGGAATTACATATATCCATCATTATGGAAAGTAAAAAACACATATCAACTAAATAATAATTTTTTTACTTTCAATTTTTTTTCTATCTTTGTTTCTCTCTCTATATATAATTGATATAAAATTGTTTTACTTGAGGTAGATATTGAAACATTTTATTTATGACAAACATTGACATATTTTTTATTATTAATATATTTTTTTAAATGTCATATGTCAAATTCATATATAATCATAATTTTATATATATAACAAACACTTTAAAAAATAAACTTTTATAACTTAATAAACTAACTATTAAATTTTCATATATAATCATAATTTTATATATTAAAAAAACACTTTAAAAAATAAACTTTTATAACTTAATAAACTAACTATTAAATTATATTAACAGTCGAGACTTCTTTATAAAGTTAAATCGAGTGTCTTCATAAAGTAAAAATGGTAAAAAACTTCATTAATTCATAATTTGTGCACTTTTTTATTAAATTTTTATTTACATTACATTACACAAATGACATTCTTTCACTTCACTTTTTTATTTACATTATATTATACAAATGGCATTGTTTCACATAGACATAAAATATACAATTAGATTTTAATAGTGTCTTTCAAATGAAAATTGTTACGAAAATATTAACACTACGTGAAATGGAATCAAACTTATAATTGTATTACTTTATCAATTGATTTTATTTTCCTTCTAAAAAGAAAAAGAAATTCCGTACGAAATGATGTGGTTTCAAAAGGAATTAAAGCCGCCGTTAGATTCTTTAACGCCATTTGAGGCAAAGAAACAAAGATATTTCATTACATAAATTCATTTGAGGCAAAGAAACAAAGATATTTCATTACATAAATTCTTTTATGTCAAGATATTTCACTATGTAAATTCTTTTATGTCATTTTAAGCAAAGATATTTATGCATTAAAGCATCATTTATGGCCTATGTGATCCAAGCTGAATAATGGCATCTATGTACTTAGAACATTTCTTTCTTATCTTATTTTCATTTGTTGCTTGAAATAAAGAAATTCCCCTCGGGAATTATGTGATCTTAATATGACATCTCATTACTTAAATCCCTATAGATTTTTTTTAAGTATCATTTTCACAAATCTTTTATAACTATAATATCCAAGTATTTAAAGTTTTTTAATTATCATTTTCACAAATCTTTTATAACTATAATATCCCGGTATTTAAAGCTTTTGAAGATTTTTTTAGTGTGGAATATATGGCTAGCCTATAATTTAAATTCAATCAAAAACTCAAATCTATATAAATTTATAATTTCAATACTCACAAGTTACAAAATAAATTAATTTAAATTCAATAAAAAAACTCAAGTCGATGTAAATTTACAATTTCAATAATGTAAATTACGAATCTAGATTAATTTCGGCATTCAAGACAATTTAAATTCCCTTTTTTTTATCATTTCATTTTCAGTTGCCCGTAATAAAGAAATTCCCCTACGGACTGATGTGATTTTTATGACATCTAACTAGCTCTTTAGAACCTTTTTTAATATATATAAATGATTGCATGCACACTATGTTGCTATGCAAATGTTTGGAGGCACAATATAGATTCAGAGGAGAAATTATTTTTTTTAATTATCACGAATCGGAAAGATTGTATCTTGGAATGGGTCTATTCCAGAAAAATTGGCATGGAAGCCGCCATATATTGCAATTGCTCATCATAAATTTGGTTTGTTGGTTTTTTGATATTGCATTAGCACAAGTAGATGCAATTGCAAAGGCATTTGATTCTCTTAATTTTCCTATGGAAGCAATTACCTGTTTAGTTAACCTCTTAGTTTTTGGCGTAATTCTCATAAGAGGAAGGTTGGATCTCGAGAATGGTGCGAGGGAAGTTCTGGGTATTCTAAGAGCTCCCAAACTCGAGAAAATAAATGGGATTAATGGAAAGGGACTGACCACAATACGCATGCAGGGACAGACTCGTGACTCTACCGAAGGAGGAGTAGGGGGAGGTCTGCGGTTTGCTTCTGTTGTAATGTTATCGAATGTCACACCCAATTGTTCGATAAAGCAATTCATGAAATCCAATGTCGTTCATGATGTGCACTCCATTTTCTTACAATATCGTTCTCACAATATTGATGATGTCACGAATTGTGAAGGCAAGAGAGCATTGTAAACTAGGGTACCATGTTCAAGTGCTCATGTGAACTCCACACGAAAGATATCGGCACCCAATAACCAACCGAAAATGATGCTCCCAATACTGACACCTATCATGTGAATCCAAATCAGAATATCCAGCCACATAGTGGGAAATGGTCAACACTGAATCTGGAAGGAACAATACCATTGTAAAATATGCAGGATGGATGTTGGTAATCATAACTAGCTCCTGATGTGGGACATTGATGTTCTCTACAGAAGGTGGAGTGGAGTCATGAAATAAAATATGGAAGTGGTTGCCATCCCAGAAATAACAACTATCCATATACCAATCATCACAATCGGCCTCAAAATCATACCAAGCATAAATTTCTCACAAGTTTCAAGAGTGGATGTTTTTGATCTGTCCTCTCCTATTGTTGTAGTCGATGCCTATCCCTTGGTGATATGCATGCACACTGATATCAGTAAGAATCGAGGCTTTGACTATAATACACCTTAGAACCTTATCTTCCATCAAGGCCTTACAACATAAACATCATTAGTTCCACCTGGTAAGAGATCTGTGTGTACCTTGATTGGCATCAACGTCTCTGTAGTATGCCTAATTCAATAAGCAACAATCATACCCAAAATCCCAATTTATAACCAGAAAAAATGTGATCCAGTATATTAATTATAGTTGGCTTTGTTTCAGAGGAACAAATATGCAAAATAAAGCATCAGTAGCAGACGAGAGAGCATCACAATGAGCAAAGAGCGAGCATATTCAACAAATTGGAAAAGTGGGGGCCCAACAGGAAGAGGATTGTACTAGTTAAGAAGGTCTATTCATTTAGTGAGAAAATAATCTAGAAATTATGTTCGTGCCTCGACCTATTTACAATATTAGAAATAATAGGAATCAAAATTTGGTACTTCCACCTTGCATATGCTCTAGAATCTGAAAATTGGAACTTAGGTTGGTAGTTGTAACCATTTTTCCCCTACGCCCAAGCATAGAATTAACTGGAAATATAAAACAAAACTAATTAGACTACTATATTAGTAAATGGATATAAAGAATAAACCATCTTCAAACTATAGTTGTGCAAATAAAGAAATATAACAAACAATTGCATTATGTTGATTTGGAATATCACAACTTGAACCTACTTCAAATATCAGTAGGGAACTTGCAGGGAACCTACTTCGGCATTTCAAACTCTTCTTAAAAGCTGTGATTGATCCAGATTTTATGAGCAGAACGAAATGAATACATGTTATTATCAAAATATGCTTAACACAGAATAACATATATATCGTAAAACCAGTTTCTATTCAATAAGGATATAAGATGAAACTATGAAATGCAACAGAAAACAAGCTTGTTAGAATGGTGTCATCTTATCTCTGAGAATAGATGTGACGATTGCACTCATTCGCAAGAATATGGTTACAATGAGGCTCTTAAGGCCTTTTTATAATAAACAAGAATTTCAAAAACCCTAGACATCCAAAAACCTCACCGTATGACATGAAGCGCCAAAAGTCATGTGGGCCCCGTTTGGGTAAGTTAGTACATCAACTTCCTGAGGTTGTAAATTTTGCATATGATCTCTGTTTTAGGCACACAATAGCTCGTTGGAAAGGTCTATCCGAGGACTACACATATTTTTTGTGAAGAACCCTACAGATTTTGATTGTCGAGAGCCCTAAAAACGATGTTTAGGGCCTCAAAATGACCCCGAAAGTCAGGGACCCAAAAACTATGAAAAACCTATCAAACTGGAAAACTACCAAAATGATACAGTTGGAATAGGTGGGAGGCCACCGACATCCATCTGGATCAGTGATGGTTTCTTACATATTTCCATGATAGATCACATATATCCTACTTTTCAACCATATGCTTGACAAGGATTTTTGAACTCTTCTTAAAACATGATGGTTTCCTAAAAATTTCCATGATAGATCACATTTAGGCTTCTTTTCAACCATATCCTTCATAAGGATTCAGGTCTATTTCAACAACTAATGAAAGGAAATGTATAAGGAAGTAGAAAAACACTCCATGGTTCACTTAGTGGAATCCTCCTGAGATTGAATGCCGCATACAAATATTGGCTAGCAAAAGAAAATCTACATTCCATCGACAACACTAAGAAAAAGTGTGATTCAGTAGAGTATGATGAAAGAAGATAATGTTTTACCTCAATTTAAGATCCATTGACTTCCTATTTCTTTTCATGCTCTAGGAAATGAAGATGTCCCGAGATCATCAGTCTAATAAAATCCCTCCATGAGTGTTATGGAAAAAAATCCCCCTAATCAAATTCTAGTGACTAGGAAGAGCAATGACACCTTAAAAGACAAAATTACTCCTATTTCACCCAAATCTAACAATACCTAATGAAAATTAAGGAAAGGAAATGCAAATCGAGATATGCACCTTAAGTCCTTTCGTTTGTAGTAGATATTTCCCTCTCGTTGTTCTCTCCTGGATTGCAGGCCTCCTCCCAATGCTGGCCCGAAACAACTTCAGAGAACAATATATAACAACATATGCATAATCACCAAGATCATTTAAAGGCCTAAATATCCATGAAAGCAATTTAGAATTATAAACACAAAGACACATAGATTTGGGACAAGAAAATTCTCTTTTATTGATAACAAGATGATAAGATACAACCTTAATCTCGTTGACACCGCTCCGCGAACCTCACCTGGGTTCCTCTAACTATAATCCAAGTGCATCAATCCCAAAGTGAGATCCTCACAAACAACATGCCAATAGAGGGAAATGGATGGATTCCATAAGGAGGATGAATAATTGGGAATGTTGAGGATGAAAAATCAGAGAAGGATGCAAAGGATTGGAATGATAAAGGGAGAGATTTTGGCAGAGTTCACTTGCCTCTTCCTTAATATGTTCAAATGACCCACCTAGGGCCCTTTTTATATGGATAAATGATGGTTATTCAGTTTTCAAAAGTGCTACAAGAGGTAAAATGGTTGTGCAACCCAAAATAACCCGTAAACTCTGCCGGAAAGAGAATAATTTTTATTTTTTGCAACTTTCGCGAGTATACGCGGGTTGACAGTTATTCAAGTCACGTATGTACTCATGTTGCATGTGTATCGGTGTGCGTACACCATACAAAAAGATATTTTTTAAGAGGATCCTCAACAAAAGTGGTTTGAAAATGTGTAAATGAGTAGGCCAATGTAAAAAATGCATAGGAGTGGCATTTTGGACTATAATAGATTCCCCGTAATGTGTTAGGTCAGAAGAGAAGCTAATGGCCGAAATACATTACAACATATTTAATAAATTGGGAAGGCACCAAGTCAAGTGAGCCCAGACGAGTATTTGGGAGTGAGTCATCTGTAAAAGAATAATAATAATCACTGAAGAGGGCATACCCATGCTCGAACAAACCAACATGGCTTCCAATCAATTATATTGCAGATCCATGTCATATAGAGTAATTATGGCTACATGACTAATATGTATGTCAATAAAGAACGTAGCCGTGAACAATACACAACGGATCTACATCTCAAAATCATCAGAAGATATACAAATACAATGTCATATGAATCTTTAGGACGCATAAATGTCTATAGTTAGAGATGCTAACTTCATGACTCAAGCAATATCTTCAAGATATTCATAACTTAGTGTTGGCAGCCATATTAATCTCTATTTTTACAAGCTGCCTACACAGGGTTTTTAAATTCTCGTCACTCGTCACAATCTTTTTCATTAAACAACGCTTGTTACTCGTCGCTTTCTGCATACTTGCTTTTCGATTTCATACTCACAGCTGGAATTCATGATTGATTTCATCAAAGGGTTAATGTTCATATGGTTTATTGTTGATTTGTCTTATTTTGTCATGAACATGGTTGTTTTCATGGTTATAACCCCTTGATCTCGAACACACCTTGGTTACATATGTATTAAACCACCACCCATTTAGCATTTGACTATTGTTAATAAGGTTTTGATTTATAAAATCTTTGATTCAATTGTTTATTTGACATATAAATTTTGTGATCAAATCATGGATATGCATATGATGGTTTTCAATTGTAATGATTTTTGTGTGTACCATTACACCAAGGTGTCATTCCAAGTACAGCGTGGTATGATGTTTTTGCATGGCCTCGATCTACACGATTTCTCACACGCATAACAATTAACACTCTTGCCTACCATTTCGAGCTCTCTTCGCATTGTGTTGGGGAAGCTTAGGGCAATGGCTCTGTGCTTGTTCTGTCAAATCCTATCGCTGAATCCCTTGTCGATTCCGTGTTGTTAGCCATGGCCCATGTGGTGAGAATTGAACCCAACGGTGTCCAGACATTGTTATCCTTTGATAATTCCCAAGAAGACTTAGAAAGGAATGGTTGGCGTGTCTTTGTTGAAAAGTTCGAGGGTTTTAATTTAACGGTTGCTCAAGAATTCACACTAACGTTCGATGGTTGTAGAGCTAAAATAGGAGATCTCCAACTTAAGTGAAACGAAGATTTTATTAGACAAGCCACCGGTCTGCCAGCTGTGGGACAAAAGTGGTTTAAAAACTCAAAGGTTGAAGAGGTTCTCTGGTCATTGTTGTTCACCTCAAGGAAGATTACTAGCTGCGACAAAGGTATGCCCGTTTCAGCTCTAAAACCTAGATGGCACGATCTGTTAGCTATTATCAAATAGTTCATTACCTGTGAGGGTAGATATGGTTTGGTTTTCTTATATCACCTATGGCTGCTCATGAGTTTTATCGATTTTCCCCTAAATATGCCCTATTTTCTCCTTCGAAGTCTATACAAAATGGCAAAGCGTTTTAAAAGGAAGAAATCTGATTCTAGCCTATTCCACCATTGTTTGATCAAGATTATTATTGTTCATCAATTGAAATTAAATGGTGATTGTTGGGATGCCTTCCTATTAACAAATGGTTTTGTTAGCAGTGAAATAGGATAGGTTGACAAGTCTATCGTCACAGAAACCCTCGTCGAGCCTACCATCCCTCCTCCTTCGCTCTTGTCCTGTGATCCTATTTCTAATGTGGAACCCTCGACCTATCCGGACACTACCCAACCCGATACTCTACCAGATTCGTATCCCAAAGGTGGTGTTAAGTCTGTTAAAAAATCCACAAAGAAAAAGTGTAAATGCAATGTTGATATCAATTATAAAAGTAAAAAAGTTGCTTGTTGGGTTTCACGATGTGCCCGAAATAAACCTAAGCCCTGTGCAGACCAAAACGCAATTGTGTTAAGTGAGGATTCTGATTCGGAAATTGAAAGGTTTCTAACTAAAGAATATCCATATTCGTATGGATTTGCTCTGGTGAACCCTATGATTATGTTACAAACCTTCCACCGTGTCTTAAAGATAATCCCAATTTCCCTGGAATCAAACTCAGTAGTGAACCTACAGGTGAAATGGAAAATTCCCCTACTGTTAACACTATCACTGCTAATACACGGTCTATTCAGCCGCAATGTAGCAAATGTCAATCATGGCTCGATAGGTATTACAGAGACGTGCCTTTACTTCAGTCTCGGATCAAATCCTTGGAAGACCAGGTGAATTTGCTAACGAAAGAGAATGGCAGACTTCAAACCGTAGCTCAAACCAAAGATAAATGACAAAAAAACATAGGGTCTGTTGTTTTTAAGAACGTGGAAGTAGCGACTGCTATTGTGAATTCAAAGATTGCTTGATTAAGTCAAATCCCTTAATGTGAGATATGGTGTTTAAAAATAAGTTTAGGATGATTTTGTCTTTTTTTAATTAGAATACATGATTTGTTTGCACAGATTACATCTAGTATGTTTTGATTGATTCAATAAAATACGATTCCAATTATAATTATAACTAGCTATAGAATCGTGAGATTCTATAGCTAGTTACTAAAATTCGAATTACTTTCTTTAATAACTGAAAATGCATCTGAAATATTTTATTCTTATGTGTTTTCAGGTACCTACGATTTAAAAAGAAGATTTGAACCACTAGTGGCATCTCTTAGCATGTTATTTATTTATGTTGTTTTAGAATAGGCTGTTAATTTTGATAACAAGTAGAATCTAGGAAGTTGCATCCCCCACTTTTTTTGGAAAGATGATTTCCATAGGAAACGTTTTGATCCTGTGACCTTTATAAATGTATTGTTTTGTAAACTAAGAAAGATCGCTGCCTGGGAGAAAAAGCTATGGATTTATGATTGACAGACTTGAATGGAAGTTGATATTGGTACAGCTTTAGCTTTGATATATCGTATTTTTATTCAAGTTTTGGTCATTTAGATTTGTAATTAAATTGTGACTACTTTAGATATCATGGTTTATTACAGATTTATGTGACGAAATTTATATGATGTCCGTGTTTTATATCCCTTATATTACATACAACAACTACTCTATTCAAATTTGATAATTAGAAGATTAATCTTCTTTATTCAATGAGTAGTTACATAAAAAAAATTACAGCCAGATTTATCTCAATGTGACCATTTGTAAAATCATAAAAAATTTGTCAATACTTCTCTTATATGTTCTGTCATTAAGCATTCAATTACTTCTTCTTCACGTTTATGAGAAACATTCGTAAGATTTGTTGCGGTTTACCCCATCAAACAATGAAATTGGATACTGTACACAGGACGAATAGGAGATGAGATTACAGGTCAGTTTGATAGTTTTATTTTATTAGTTTAATTAATATAGAAAGTTCTTGTAATCTAAACACATTTTACTATTCATCTCTGTTTTCAATTAGACAGATAGCTATTTCGTTTCTTGTTTATAAAAGTTATAAAAAATAAAATAAAAACTGATTGATAGTTTTGCTATCATAAATCAATCCATATTTGAGTTTCGCAGATTTAGATTAAAATTTGCATTCTGTAAATATTACACATATATTAGAGATATAATCCTATAGATATATTGTAGAGCTATTTTATAAATATTAGTTAGTGAACTATAAGTATATTGTAGATTTGTATATAGTTTTCAATGAGTGTGTTTTATTAAGTTATCTTCTTTAGTTTTTTTTTTTTTACTTTCTTAGGACTTAGATCAGCTAATGGAGCCGCTAAACCCGTCAGAGTGGATTAATACAAATGGCTTGGGTTAAGTAGACAACCCTGGACCGGATTCACTCCTCCAGTTGACGAGCGATCAATTTCCCTCATCAACACTTAGGTAGGATTATAATAGGAGTCTAACACTCACTATCCTGAGGTCTTCGACAAGCTATCATGGAAATAATGGAGGATCCTGAACATTATACATGGAATTTAATTGATTCTTAATGTGAACTTGACAAGACTCTCAAAATGGCTGACTCGTGAAGGTCAAGAGACTTATCACAGAATGGTAGACTTAGGTTGAAATACTTTCCCTTGGACAAGAGCATGGCATATGAAAAGACTTAGGAAACATGTTATTGACATAATTTTGTGGTACATGAAGCACCACAAACTCTCCATATGTTTGGAAGAGTAACCAAATGCAGGAGGACATAGATCTATGCAATGATAACAACTTCCTAAGGTCATACTAAATCCAAATGCTTGCAGAACAAACTGAAGGATGTGCTTTGTCCAAGGGTGACTAGGTTGCTTCCATTAAAAGAGAATGTTTCCCATCCCCTCTTTTTGGAATATTTGATTTTTTTGTCATTTTCATATATTTAACGAGCTTGAACAAGAATAAAAGAACGTTACGTTACAAAGGAGGAACGAGTTTCGAGGGCAAGTAAACTAGTTCCAAGCACATGTAACATATTGATGCTCGATGCAAGGAGACATGTGCAGGATAAAGACACTCAGAAAAATTACTCCATGGTTCAAAGTGTCAGATTGCAAAGGAAACAATTATATAAGGCTTTCATCTAAGGAATACTCTAAAGTTTCAACAACAACAAAATGGAATAGACATTAGGCCTAAGATGCAAGAATGAGACATGCAATGTGATTATGGATTGACACAATGTGATTCCTTCAATGTAAAGTTTTACGAGCCTAGAGAAGGTAAACTTGTCATTTTCTCATTTTTAGAGAGTCTGAAAAATAGTAAAAGAAGACTCAAAAGTGTTATTTTTCGTACATTTAGATCCCCAAGCCTAAAAAGGATAGAATAATAATTGGGAATACTCTCCCAGCGAGATGAATCTCCCGAGCTGCAGTGTTTTTGTAAATTGAGTCTCTGAGGTCCGGAAAAGGGTTAAAATTATACCAAGGAAAACTATAGTTCCTTTTTCATAAATTAAGCTTCCTAGGACCAAAAAAGGGATAAACTAACACCTGGAAAAAATCACATGGCTGGACATATCCCCTGAGGTATTCCTTTTTCCTAGTTAATATATTGGTCGGAAAAAGGGGTAAACTTAGACCAAATAGATGTTCTTTATGGACCCATTAATGAGTGTGAATGAAACAAGGTCACTTGGCGATCTTTTCCTTTTTAGGAATTCAAAAGGGCTTAAAGAAGACTCCAAGGTTTTCCTTTTTTGTAAATAATATCCAAGGACCAAAAAAGAGATAAACCAAAACCAAGGGAGAATGCCCATTTTTCATAAATTTAGTCCCTCGAGCCCAAAAGAAGGATAAAAGTATACCTGAGAATACTCTCGTAATGAACCATAGCTCCTAGGGTGTACCTTTTTAGTAAATTAGCCATCAGGACCGACAAAGGGGTAAACTATCGCCGGATATATGTGCCTTCAAATTTCACTTTGATGAGCATGAAGGGCAACAAGATCGCTTGGTAATATTTTCAATTTTAGTGAGACTAGAAAGAGATTAAAGGAGACTCCAGGGGGGCTCATTTTCATATGTAATCTAAGCAAGGACGAAAAGGATAAATAATCTCTCGCCAGATGTCAATTTCATAGTTTAAGAGATATTAAAAGAAGACAAACCATGCTCTAGGGGAGTACCACGAGTTGAGGTTAGAAAGAACATTTGAGTAGAATATTGAGGCCTTAAAAATGAAGTCATGGTGGGACTAAAAGGACTCCCAAGCCTACATAAGACTCCCAACATGGACGCTATAATGAAACACAAGGATCTACCTAGAGAATCCATGGAGAGGAAGGATATACCACCTAATTATGACACTTCTAAAGTAGCATGGAAGGTTATGTGTCACACTTTGATGGGATCGTCCCTTTGGCAAAGTGGGAATCGTCAATAAAATGCAAAATGAAAGGTGGCATAAACCTACCCTATATGAAAATGGTGAAAACACAACTTCATCGCTAGATGATATAAGTAGTACCCATGCATTAAAAATACTGAATCCAAAGAATATAAGATGTTTAAAAGACCAAAATATCACCAAGAGGAACCAAAATATCCACCGAGCAAACAATAGGGAAGATTTCAGGGGGAAACTAGGTTAAAAAGGGGTCAAAAAGCCTATAAATAGAGGTGAAAGGGGTCATTTTCACCATTACATTTTGAAAATAACCAAAAATAGTAAAACCACTCTTCTTCAATTGCATATTCAGAGAGAAATGGTGGATGGAAATCAATTGTACTTGGACCAAGTAAGTACCCCTCTCCTTCTCTTGCATTTCCATTCATTTTTTCATATTTTTAGAGGAATTTGGGAGCCACGAGCTTTATGTTTCCTCATGATTGTGCATGTACACGTGTTTTTCACACTCAGCATGTGTATGTACATCGGATGAGATACTCGAAGCTAGCGTACATACACTATTGTCTTCAAAACAGGGCGCGTACAAACCCAAAAAAATGATGAAAAAATGCACTAACTCCCAAAATTTTGCATGATTCAAGATGTATGTGCCTTGGAGGGAGAGAGAACATGAGGAAGTAGACAAAATGATCGAAGAGGATCCAAAGGCCATGGCTACACTAAAACAATGCATATTATGGATATTCTTTCATTGTTCTTTTATGAGAGCTCAACCTAGATTACAAAACAACTTGGTAGAGTATTGGAACCCATATGGAGAGGCCTTTATGATAGAAGGCCAATATTTGACACCAAATACCGAGGGCATATACTTTCAGACCAGTCTCTCTAGGAGAGGTGAACCAGTGAACTTAGATACTTTCCCTCCAGGGCCATATAACATATCCCACTATATTGACATGTATTATGAAGCCAATACAAAGAAAGTAGGCTCTCAAGTTTCTATACAAAATATTGGCGATCTTATTTTGAGAGTGGTGTTATACATGATTTGACGGATTACTGGATCTGTTGCTCTTCATCAGGCCTCTCGAGATCAAATGCATTTTGCAGTCTAGTTTTTGCAGCGAATAAAATTTTATTGAAGCACTACCATGCTCAAGTACATGAATACATAGTTGACAGAGTGTAAGTTGAGGAAGAAGAGAAACTTCGGATTCATTACAATACTATGTGCATTCTTCTTTGAAAGAGTGCCAGACATGAGCCCAAAGGAGAGTGTGCGAGGTCACGTAGCCTCCTTTCTAGCAATGTGTAGATGGGCCTCCTTGATGCCTTTCCAGGGAGTAGGGGGGCACATGATTCATATGATGACAAGTTCTTCGAATGGTGGAAATGGTTGGTTCTCACCATTGAGGATTATCCCTATGTGGGGATTAGCTTCTTGAGAGACCTCGACATGCCTGTTCCCCTTGACACATCACGTGGAAAGATAGGTATGTACTATCCTTTTTATTTTATTTTTAACTTTATAATGTTTTTGGTAATGTCACAGTACTATCTCAAAAACCTGTTATGTACATATGTGGGACCAATGCGACCATCAAGCTTCCCTCGGACTAGGTATCATCCTCGAGAGCAGACCTAGCCAAGAGGAGCCACAACAGGAGGAGGGACATCATCAGCAAAGGCCAAGAGAGTACTGAGGTGGGTAGAGTGGAACTTGGCATCCATCACCCATAGTGTTCCCATGGAAGAGATCGAGGATCTTCCACCATCTATGCAACTTCATGTAGTAGGAGTTCCCAGGGCATGGGTCCAATTTTTCTAATGTTTGGCCAATGTCGAAGTTCATTATACTAGGGAAAATAGGCTTAGATATTAGATTAGTACTAGACAGTATGCGTGTCGGGGCACCCATTTTGTATCTCTCTTATGTATTTAGGGCTTAAGCCCGATGATGTATAATTGACACTTTTGAGGCTTTACAACCCACATTTTGTACTCTGACATCATTTTTGGAGACATTATATATATTTGTATTTTTTCCTTATGGAGTAAATACATTTTGTACAAACATATTTACATGTGTGTGTATGTGTATGATTCTATATTTATATATGTGAAAGATGCCAATCTAAAACATGATTTTTCAATGTATCAATTAATTCATTAGAGTGCCTAGGTACATGAATATATGTAATATAATAGAAATAATGTTCCAAGAGGCGTACCTTAAGGAATCGTTGGTGCAGGGTGGGATCGTGAACGCAGTACACTCCATTTAAATGTGACACTACTAATTGAGAATCTAGATGAACCCATAGGTGAGCAATACCACATGACAAAGCATCACGTAGAAATTCTATTACAGCACTATACTTGACAACATTATTGATTTCTTCTCCTAGACAAGTACCTACAGAATATACCAATTGACAAATGGGGATGAATATTACCCAAGTTGGGTAAGCAAGCCTACGAGTGTATCGGCTTGCACCATCCATGAACCCAATATAAACCTCATATTCACTTGACATCTTCCACAATGAAGAAACGTAATAAGCTACATGTCCATAAGATGAAAAGATACTAAAATATATCGATAAATATATACACTATTTACAAGAAGACACACTCAAGTGACCAACCTAAGCATAATAATTCTTTAGATAAATCCCATATCTGGGCCCAGGAAAAACATTGCCTCCAAAGTCAATCAATTCATAAGCGCCCTTTAACAAAACTTTCTTTATAATAAATTGTTCGAGCCACATGGGTTTAAAATTGCCTACCCCCAAGGGATATTTATCTTGATCATAGACCAAGAAAATATAACCTTTGAAGAAGACCCTAGGGAGGTTCGAAAGATCGCATTGAAACTTGATGTGACATTTATGAGCCTCGTTATCCAAGGTTGCAACCCGATATTGTTCATCAAGCTTCTAGGGCACTCTTCAAGCGCAGTTGTGTTGGACAGTAGTTCCACTACCAAATTGAGAGAAGGACTCTGACACTCTATAGGCAAGATTGTCTCCATCCCATAAACAAGTGGAAATGAGAGAATCCTGTAGCAGTTTTGACGAAATTTCGATATGCCCAAACTGCTAAGTATAACATCAAATGCCAATTCGACATGGCCGAATTGATTGTCTGTTGGAGAATGGTCTTAGGAGACTTATTGATAGCCTGCACTTGACCATTCTCTTGTGGATAATAGGGTGACAAATGTTCTTGTTTGAACCATAGCTTTGACGTTAACTCTATCATCATCTTATTTTGAAAGTGACTTCCATGGTCAGTGACAATATCTTTCGGTATACCGAGCCTAGAAATGATTTGGTTGAAAATGAAGAGTGTCATGGTTTCCCCATCATTGCTAAATGTTGGAATGATTTCTACCCACTTTGTGAAGTGGTATACTGCCACAATGATATAACGATGCCCCCTAGCAGAATCTGGGTGACATGTAGTATACTTACTTTCTGTTTTAAAGTGGATAGATTCTCTAGTTCTTTGGCAGCCCAAAGTACGGTAAGAGATTATCTTGTAGACAACAAGGCAAGTGGTTTGGATGAAAATGCATTTATAACGAGAGCTACTATCTGGTTTAATGTTGATAACACTCGTGTTTGGAAATTTCTCACTTTTAGAAGTAACATCTCAGCTTCATAACAATATCATATATAGCAGGTGGTGTCAATTTGATTTCTTTTATTGGTTGGGCCATGCTTATTGCATTTAAAAGTGGTGATATTGTTATGCCACTCTCTATGCCTAGAGTTGTAGTAATAATAGCAACCATTGGTATTTCTTTCTGCATGGATTCTTTCTATATCTATACGAACTATGTGTTTTTCGGTAAGAATCCAAATTACAAGGTTCTTTGAGTAATAATATCGGAGATAGTACGCATTATGGCCAACACTGTAGTGGCTAGAACTATGGGTATGAAGGTTTTTGGGAAATGGGTATATAGTGCTTTGCAACTGCTCATTTGGGTTAAGTGTGGAATTGGAAAGTTACATTCTTGACAAATACTCGCAAGAAACATCTTATTACATATATAATGGCTATAATGATGAGTAGAGATTTTTGGTGTTCTCTTCTACGTTCTTGCTCAATGTTGCCTTAGTTGGAGTTAGGAGTAAGTGGGTGCCCTCTTGGCCATGGAAGGACACTTATTTTTTTATCAAATAGTGAAACCATAAATACATATCACTCTGCGCTTCTTATCCACTATTGTGAGACATATCACTCCATGTTAGAGTGGATATCAGTATAATTTATGATACCCATGTCTTGTGATTTTTCTATATTTGGTCATATTTAGCAAAATTCTAATGCATATCGACTGTATTACTGTTCATGGCATGTAATTTATTTTTACTTTATAATTCCATGTAAAATTTTCTTTGTATACTTTTCATTTTACATTCTTTTCGAACAAACATTTTTCCTATTTAAATAAAGTATATAATGTTTTTTTTTAATTCAGTATTTTATGTTTTCTTTAAATGAAGTAGATGATTTATTATCCTCGTCCCCTGGTTTGTTATATATCATTATTCATCATTGAATTCCTATTAATGGTTTGGTATATATCATTCTTCACCGTTGAATTTGATGCAGACCCCCTACCTCAGTAGGGTCCGCTGACCTCCCAGTCACTGGATCATTTAATCTCCCCGAGATGGGATAGTTATTTGGTCCCTGTTGGAAATTTCACTCTTCAAATCCATAGTTCCTCTCACAAAACTCCACTTGCATGACTAAGCACCTAATCATGAGATTCTACTCCATGTAGTCACAGGCTCTGACCGCATGCCTACGCAAAAGGCATATCACGAGTTCATGTATCAGGATTCCTTGGAATGAGCCTCCTCAATCCTCTCAATAGCCGATTCCCTATGAGGGATGAGAACTGGTTAGATCTCCTCAAATATTTCCCCACATGACCACCACCTGTGACCACCAACTGAGCCCAGAAAGGCTCGTCACTTTTCGTGACCTCAGGACTTCCATGTATGAGTCCACTTTAACTCTCCAATCCCCGAGTTTTGAAAAGAGCTAATGTTCCTTAGCTCTCCCTTTGGTCTCCTTCCAGGTGACCCTTACTTATGACCTGGGGCTACTCCTTCGAGTGCGTTGAGACTTTTCATTTTGTGAGATTGAAGTTCAACCCCCATCCTTACCTTTCGAAAGCCCAATCCTCGAACCTCCGATATTTCCTTTGCCTATATAGACGGTCATGTTTCTCTCATGATCTGATGTCTCAGATCCTATCATGAGCTCGGACCTTGCAAGTCCTCGAATATTCTCCTTTGACCTTCTCTAGTAGTGAGTCAGCGAAATGTTGGTCTCTAGCCACGCGTCCCTCCAAAGTGGAAGACCCTGATGATGTTGGGACAATCAATGGCTATGATCCTCTCGTGAATCTACTCTTCACAAATTCTCCCAATTCTATTCTTTGACTTATTCACTCTGCGAGTTAGCAAAACAATGACTCTTCACCACATGTCTCCCTTGACAATGAACTGTCCTGATGACTTCAGAATGATCAACGACTATGATCCTTTCGAGAGTTCGTGTTTCATGAAACCTCACAGACTTCCCTTTGACCCTTTCAAGTTGTGAGTCAGTGAAACGTTGTGCACTTGCCACACACCCTCTCCGATGGACAGTTCTGATGGGTTCAGAACTTACCCCGTGTGACTTGCTTTGGATCCAACGGTTGTTTGTTCACATGCCATATCTGACAGTTTAGATCTGTTTTCCTTCTGCGCTTACTTCTCATTGCTTAGACATGGATTCGACGGTATAGATATTCCTTGCAACTGATCTATGGCCAATGTACCTTCTCTCCTAAAGTACTCCCACCTTCACCTAGACTTAGAAGATCTCTCAGGGTTCAGAGACTCGATCTTCGCCCCTCTTGCGAATCCAACTCCTGGATCTCACTAACACTTGTAGAAAGTGCTATCTCTTCTGAGATTTATCCCTTGGAAGGATTTCGATCCCTCATGCACATCTTGCGTTCTTGGGATTTCAAATAACTCAGTTCGAAGGATTTCTTGCCAAGAAAATGCTTCTCGCCCACCTGACATTCTTCTGCGCTGGTTCTCTGAAGCTTGTTGGCTCCTTGACATTGTCCATACCTTGAACCTGGTCTGATTTTCTCTCAATCTCTCTCTAAACTTCTCTGACTCAATCCTAGACTCAGTCGATGCACTCCTTGTGCTCGAGATGCACACCTTGCATACAAGTATCAGAAGAGAAACGATTGAAACTCAACCAGCTTCATCACGAACTCAAATAGTTAATCTCTCGAACACTCATACATGAAATGAACTCTAACAAATCATACACACAGAATAACATTCATTCAATCACACATGAAATGAACCTAGTCCAAGGATTTGGGACAATTTATGTTTGCTCTATTCATTCATGAAAACAAAATACATAGTGTTTTTATTATTCTACTCTGCTCTACTAATCTTTCTATTCAATCTCTTACATTCTCTATCTTACAATGCAATACTGAAAAACTATCTAAGGACTGCTCCATGAGCTCTCTTGACCTGTTCTGAAATCTATCATCTCAAATTCAAAGATATTACCTACTCTGTCCTATTACAATAACTACTACTTATTGCTAGATAGAGTCAACACTCCATATCTGGAGTTCTTACAGTCCTTCAAGACTTTACAAACAAGTTGAATTTTAAAATGTTGTTACAAAAATATCTCAACAACCCATTAAACTCTTAGTTAAATGCTCGATTTGAAATTATTTCATTGTTGAGATGTCATTCATCTACCTCCATGTGTGACTTTGAAGGCGATGCTTCTGCATCATACTCCTCTGATTAAAATTTTTCATGGACTCCTGTCCATGAGCTCCTGCACTGTCTTTCCATGCTTCAAAATATCAGGTTTTGTGACCCAAATTTCATCTTCCATTGGATGATCTTTCCACTTAACTAAATATTCAGGATATGTCTTCCTCCTAGTTTTCTTTCCATCCCTCTGTTCAATAATTTTCTCCATTTGAGGTTTTTCTGCTGTGGGCAATTTCTCTTCGCACTGAATTTATTTTTGATCATCTGATTGTCTTAATTCATCTCTCTTGTAAGGATACAGGTCTGCAATGTTGAATATCGACGATATCCGAACATTGCTTGGTAACTCAATCTCATAAGAATTGGTAGCGAATTTTATGAGAATCCTGCATGGTCCTATCTTTTTCATCTTTAACTTGTTGTACGTTCCCCCTGGGAATCTCTCTTTTTTCAAATGAGCTAAAAATTCATCTCCAACTTACAATTGAACTTCTCTTCTCCTTTGATCAACTCTGCTCTTTTGTTTCTGATTGTTGTCCTATAACTGCTCTCTGACTCTGTCATGGCATTTTTGCATTGTTTTTACAAAATCCCCTGCTCCAGCACTTCTGAACTCATCTTGACTCAAATATCTCAACTCTGTAATCCCTCTTGGTTGTACATCATACACAATTTCAAATGGGATTTTTCCTGTGCTCCTATTCACTGAATTGTTGAATGAAAATTCTACGTGTGCCAGAATTTGATCCCATTGTCGACCTTGCTCAGTGACTAAACTTCTCAATAATTTTCTGAGACTCATGTTTACTACTTCAGTCTTTCCATCTGTCTGAGGGTGATATGCTAAACTGAAGGATAAGTTCGTCTCTAGTCTCTTCCATAGAGTCCTCCAAAATTTTCCTACAAATTTGGTGTCCTTGTCTGAAACTATGCTCCTTGGCAATCCATGTAGTCTCACTACTTCTCTGGAAAAAAAATTGGCAATGTGTGTGACATCGCTTGTCTTCTGGCATGGTATAAAATGTTCCATTTTTGAGAATTTATCTACCACAAAAAACATGGAATCACTCCCTTTTTGAGTTTTAGTCAATCCCAAAACAAAATTCATATTGATTGCATCCCATAGCCTCTCTGGAATTGGTAATGGCTGATATAAACCAGTCTTATGTTGTCTCCCTTTTGCATGCTAACAAATTCTGCATTTTTTCATGAACTTCTTCACTTCTGACCTCATGCTCAGCCAATAATACAAATTATTTAGCTGTGCAAATGTCTTATTGTGACCAAAGTGTCCAGCTAAATCTCCACTATGTTTCTCCTTCAATATGTTGTCTCTCATTGAGCACTTTGGAATGCATAATTGGCTCCCTTTGAACAATAATCCATTATGAATCAAATATTCAGTCCATGGGCTTCTGTCTCCCAATAAAGTATTCTTGCATGCCTCATAATCTTCTTTGAAATATGCATCTTCTTTATACATCTCCTTGAGGTGTTCGAACCCCAAATTCTCCACCTGAAATTCCTGTATAATCAAACTCCTTCTACTCAAAGCATCTGCAACTTTGTTAGCAGTTCCAGTAATGTGTTTGATAAAAAAAAGTAAAATTCTGCATAAATTCTAACCATTTTGTGTGTTTCTAATTCACATTTTCTTGCCTAGTAATAAACTGCAAAGCATGATTATCACTGTACAAGACAAATTATTTAGGAATTAGATAGTGTCTCCATTTTTTCAATGCTTGAATCACCGCATAAAATTCCTTGTCATACGTGGAATACTTTTTCTTGGCGTCATTTAGTTTCTCACTGAAATAAGAAACTGGCCTATTGTCCTAACTGAAGACTGCTCCAATAGCTAATCCATTTGCGTCACATCTCACCTGAAATGTTTTTCCAAAATCTATCAAGATCAGAATTGGCTGCTCTGTGATTTTCTCCTTCAACACTTTGAAAATTCTTTCAGCTTCCTCTGTCCAACTGAAGGACTTGTGTTTCTTATTCACAGTGTCCAACATGGGTGCACATATGCCACTAAAATTTCTGATAAATTTCCTATAAAAGATCGATAACCCATGAAAACTTCTTACCTCAAATATATTGCTTGATGACAACCATTCTCTAATCGCTCTCACGTTTTCTGGGTCCATCTTCAATTCATTTTAAGAGATTACAAAACCAAAATATATGAGCTCCTTCTTCATAAAAGAACTCTTCTTCAAATTTATCATCAATTTCTCTTGTTGCAACCTTTCCATCACTGATGTCAAATGTCTTAAGTGTTCCTCCTTTGTCTTGCTGAAGATTAGTATGTCATTCAGATATACTATGACAAATTTGCCTATAAAGTATTTTAGCACTTCATTCATCAATCTCATAAATGTGCTTGGTGCATTTTTCAACCCAAACGACATGACCAACCATTCAAAAAATCCTTCATTTGTCTTAAATGTTGTTTTCCATTCATATCCCTCTCTCATTCGGATTTGATGATATCCGCTCTTCAAGTCTATATTGGAAAAATAGCTTTCTCCACTCAAACAGTCCATCAAATCATCCATCCTCAGTAAATGGAATCTGCATCTAATGGTTATATTGTTGATGGCTTGGGAATCTGTACACATCCTCCATACCCCATCCTTCTTTGGACTTAATACAGTCAGTATTGCACATGGGCTTAGGCTTTCCCTGACTAACCCCTTATCCAACAACTCCTAGACATGATTTTTGACTTCCTCATTCTCTCTAGGTGTCAATCTATAAGATGATTTGTTTGGTAAAATAACTCCTAGAATAAGGTCAATATGACGGCTTATGCTCCTAATGGGTGGTAATGATGAAGACCCCCTACCCGAGTAGGGTCCTATGACCTCCCGGTCTCTGGATCATTCCAATTTCTGAGCCGAAATGGCTCTTCGGGCTCCTTTCGGAATGCCTCGAACAAATCCACAGGTCCGCTTTCCCGGAAACTCCACCTACGTGAATATGCACCAGGCACGAGTTTCACCTCCATGCACCCTTAGCACCCTGACCAAGGCCTTAACACAAGCGCTTTCTCGCAGCTCGCAAGTTCATGGGTCAAAGATCTCGACTCCTTCTCCAATCTCCCGATACCTAAGATACCGATACGGATATGGCTCCTTTTCTTGTCAGCGCCCTCCATGTGTGACCGTCGGCTAGGGCTAAGTGCTAGCGTCTCTCACTACTCATAACCTCACAAGTTGAGATGTTGAGCCTTGGCGCTCTATCTTTGCGAAACCCCAGGAGGCGATATCTGACTTCCCTTTCGCACTTCTCGCAACTCGCAATCTCGCGAGTTGAGTTGTTGATCTCTCCTGCTCCTTCTTCATGAATCCACGAGATGCAATAAGTCAACAGAAGGTTGACTTCTGCCCAAGGTGACGCATGTCCTCCGCCTGACACCTCTTCCATCTTTCCTCTGGTGTTTGCTGTTACGCCACTTGTCACCCATGCGCGTCCCACCAAGAGGACATGCCATGTGTTGTACGAGCTCTCGCAACTCGCAAGCTCATGACTTCTGTAGTCAAAACTAACTCCTCTCAACCTATGAACCCTCGATATCTGATATGGCAAAGGTTCTGATCCAATGGTATTCCTGTGACCTAGATCCAATGACTATCTCTTCTCTTCGCTACTCGGAGCTTCGCGCAATCAATAGCTTGGTCTACCCTCTCCAAAGTCCCAAACTTCTGATACGCAGTGTATCAAGACACTAGATCTCACGGCTCTCCTTCCTCCTCGATCAATGGCTCAGATCACCTCATGATCTCGTGATTCAGAATTTTGTAGAGAAAAGGCCTCCGCCTCCCAGCTCACAATACCCGAATCCACGAGATGACCCAAATCTCTACCACCTATCCTCTATAGATGGACGGTCCTAATCCCTTTGGGATTTTGCAAGTCGCGAAGTCAAAAGACTTCTCCTTCCGCTCTTCGATGTTTGAATCCCTGAGATGTGAGGATCTCGTGACACATGTCCTCTTAGATGGACGGCTCAGATATCTTAGAGACTTCTTCGTTCCTCTATTCTGAGCATATGAGATTAAATCTCGTGCAGCTCCTCCCAGATCCAATGGCTATCAATCCATGCGCTCATATTTGATGGTTGTCATGATTTCGCACACCTTATTGCCAATCCAATCCCCGAAACTATGAGATGCTTTCCTGGGCGATCTCCCAGAGGTTAAACTCTGTGAATCTTTACCTGATCCAATGGCTATCGAGTATCATGCGCTAGATCTGACGGTTCAGATCCATCCTCCTTGTGCACTCTCCTCCTGATCTTTCTTGGCTTTGACTTAGAAGATTTTGTAAGTCTCAAAGGTCTTGACCTTCGACTCTTCTTCTTGTGAGTCATGTTCCTTTGGATCTCATTTGTGTTATAAAAAACGCTATCTCTCCTAAGTTTTGTATTCTGATCCCTTAAAGGGTTTCTTGATCTTCTGCCCTCCTCGCAGCTATCACTCTGTACGCAAAGGCACTTTTCCTCTTGATCTTCTAGAATTAAAATAATCCCACCTTCCCACACTCCTTGTGCTACTGAGTAATTTGCTTAACTCAGATCTAAGAAGTTTTCTTGGAAAGAAAACTCTCTACGCCCACCTGGCATTCTTCTACTCGATGCACACCTTGCAGAGCTTATAGAGTATTCAACAAATCTATGAGTGCCTTCTCTTCGACACTTCACTTTCCTCTGAACTCGAAATAGATTTCTTCTGTGCACTCTATGCACTTTCTCAATGCCCACCTGGCAGAGCTTCTACAAAACTTTCACTAGTTTTGGTTTTCTCCTCTGTGCTCTCTTTTGCACAGTTTCACCTCCAAGGTATTCAGCAACCTTGAGGCCTCCTTTGAGTTTGTGAATATTTCTGCTGTGCACTCCTTGCACATTCTTCCTGACTCTGCAGATTTCAGATGCACACTCCTTGCACTAGCTTGAGAACTTCCAATGTTCTGTTGTGCACTCCTTGCCCGGCCTAAATAACCCAGTGAGAAACCAACAAACTCACAAACAGATAGTAAAATCTATCTATAACTTGTATCTATAGCATACAGGTGACATTCCAATGCATAAACATACACCTACAACATTCATTCATGAAACATAATTACATGAACAACCATATGCAGGAAAAACTGCTTTTCTATTAATCTGTATGTGTGTCTATACAGAATGTTTACAATGGCTGGACTGTAACAAGTCTTAGCTCTCTCTCTCTTTGAGACCTCTCTACCTGAGATCCCATCTCTATCCCTGAGACCTCTCTACCTGAGATCCCCTCTCTCTCCCTGAGACCTCTCTACCTAAGATCCCCTCTCTCTCCCTCTCTTCTATCTTCTTACTATTACAAAATGAAGGCTCTCTCGAGCTTATCCTCTGCCTCACTGTTTCTGAGCCATCGCTCTCACAGAGAAGATCCTACTCTTATGGCTACATCACATAAATGGGTGTCACAGACCTGACAGGTCTGGACTTAGCTGCAGGTAACCATTTAAGGAAACCTCAACTACCTCCTGAACAACTGTGTAGTCTGGCATTTAAAGCCTTACAACATTTATTGAGATTTTCAAAATTTTAAAATTGAGAGGGCTACGCCTCTCCCTTTCTCCATTAATGCGTGTTGGATGCGCTGGTTGGTTGGTATGCTGCTGGCGTGGAGTGATGCTCCTGCATCATACTCCTCATCTAGAAAAATCATGATCTTCTTATCATGAGCTCCTCTTCTCCAGTGTTGAAATCCACCTGGATCCCAAACTTTCCCTTGGAGCTATTCATCTACTCCTCCCCAGCTATGTTGTTGTTTTTGTTGCTGCTTCTTCCTCCCTGCTACTCTTCCAGTCTTCCTTATGCTCAGCTTTCCTTTGCTAATTTCTTTTGTTGATCAGATCATCAGCCTTCTGACCTCCTCAATTACCTGATCCAGCTGCTCCCATGGCTGGTTCAATATATGTAGTCTCCTCTACTGCAATTTTTCCATCTCAATGGGAAGATCTGCTCGATCTCCCATGTTGTATTTATCTCCCTTTGTGGAACTAAGTGGCCACTCTACTATAGACTCCAACTCTCCAGTCTCCTCACTGAACTATTTTTCAGCTTCTTCCTATGGCAGCTCTGCTGCTACCATTTCTCCTACTGGCATACTTCCAGCTTCTTCTAGCTTCTCTTGGGGCTGGTATACTTCACTACTTTCTTCCAACTTAACCTATTGGATGTGCAAGCTTTGCACCATCGCCCTTTTCTCTAGGGCTTCCAATTTTTCACACAGGTCAGAAAAATTTATGCTGTCTCCTTCCTCTTCTGCTACAGGCTCCAGTGTTGCAGTCATTCCTATTTCAGCTCCTTGGCTAAAAAATTTGAGCAATTCTTCTGAGTGCTCTTTTCCTTCTTCTTGGGAAAACATCAGTGTCTCCTCCATTTATGTAATGATAGTCTTTGATGGTTGTCCTCCTGTTGTTGTTGCATCTGCAATGCATACTCTGGAATCCACTAGGCTGCCCGATAGGAACACCTCTATTTCTCCAATGATTGGAATGCTCTTATGATCCTCTCCTGTCAGCACTCCTTGCTGATCTGAACTCTCCTCTGAGTTCATGAGACCTTCAAACAGTCTCATCTCTTCCCCGTTTCCCACCTGGAAATTTGGGAGTTTTCTGCTACCCACCTAGCAGTCTATGATATCCATTGATACCATATTAGTGCCCACCTGGCAATCTGAACTTTCACCACTTCTCTCATGGCAGTATGCGAGACCTTCCACTGATCTCTTTCCATTGCCCACCTGGCAACTTGAAAGTCCACTTCTGTCCACCTGGCAGTTTATGAGATCCTCTGTTAATCTCATACCATTGCCCTCCTGGAAATATGAATTTGCATGGCTATCCTCCTGACAGTCTATGAGATCCTCAAATGATCTCATTTCATTGCCCACCTAGAAATATGAAAATTCATCTCTGCCCTCCTAGAAATTTATGAGATCTAAAACCAATCTCTCTTCCTCATCACTGAGGGTGTCTCCAACTTCTGGCTCACATATGCAAACCAGCTCTGTGTCACTGAGGCCTTCAGCATACCTTAGCCCCTTCCTCAACCTTTGTTGTTGTTCCCTGACTAGCAACTTTTGAACAGGCTACTTCGCCTTTGTTTTCATGGGCCATTCATATACCCATCATGATTTTTCATTTTGTTGCATTCGCAATGCAAGCTCTTCCATTGTTTCCCTTAAATAAGTGAGCTCTTCATCTCTTTCTGTTTTAGTCATTGGCTATGGGTTCTTCCTTCCACCGCATCCATGGCCTTCAGTAGCCATATTTACCTATGTCTTCCCTCCTGGAAAACTTTTGGATCACTCTGCACCTAAGAGCATCTCCATGTCCTCCTACAGTTCGCCTGACTATCTATTGACTACTGCACACTCTGCAACAATCTCTACAAAGCTTCACCACTCTATCTTCCTCTTCTGTTTGTAATCAAAGCTCGGTGATATGACTGCCTCTGTCACCTACATAAATCAAACCTTGCTCTGATACCACTTGATGTGTATCAGAGTATTTTTTTTATCTACTCCTTTCTGAAACAACAAAATGAGGCTCTGATACCACTTGATGCAAACCCCCTACCTGAGCAGGGTCCTGCGACCTCCCGGTCTCTGGATCGTTCCAATTTCTGAGCCAAAATGGCTCTTCAGTCTCCTTTTGGAACCCCTCGAACAAATCCATAGGTCCTCTTTCCCAGAAAATCCATCTGCGCAAACATGCACTAGGTGCGAGTTTCACCTCCATGCGCCCTCAGCACCCTGACCAAGGCCTTAACAAAAGCACTTTCTCACAGCTCACAAGTTCATGGGTCGAAGCTCTTGATTCCTTCTTCTCCAATCTCCCTATACCTGAGATACCGATATGGGTATGGCTCCTTTCCTTGTCAGCACCCTCCACCCTCCACCCTCTACTTGAGATCCCATCTCTCTCCTTGAGACCTCTCTACCTGAGATCCCCTCTCTCTGCCTCTCTTCTATCTTCTTCCTATTACAAAATGAGGGCTCTCTCGAGCTTATCCTCCACCTCACTGTTTCTGATCCATCGCTCTCACAGAGTGGCTCCTACTCTTACGACTACATTACATAAATGGGTGTTGCAGACCTGACAGGTCTGGACTTAGCTGCAGGTAACCATTTAAGGAAACCTTAACTACTTCCTGAACATCTGTGTAGTCTAGCATTTAAAGCCTTACAACATTTATTGAGATTTTCAAAATTTTAAAATTGAGAGGGTTGTGCCTCTCCCTTTCTCCATTAATGTGCAAGATACCAGATATATAAAATATGCAGAACAGAAACGAAATGCTAGAAATAACAGAATAACAGTGAAATATCCAGCATAATCTTCACAATACACATAAATGATATACGAAATAGCAACAG
>JASDQU010688005.1:39349-66652 GCA_032191745.1 Picea mariana
CGAATACATTAATCTACCTATGTGCGGGTTAGGACCTTAACATAATGCATGTTGGATGTGCTGGCTGGCTGGCACACTGCTGGTGTTGAGTGATTCTCTTGCATCAAGTAATGAGTGTGGTAACTCATCCATGACTATATCAGCAAAGTTCTCCAAGAGTTCCTGGATTTCTACAGGCAAGTCTTTTACAAAAGTATTCATAAGGATAACTCTAGGCTTCCTCACAACAACAAACTACATTTCTTTCTCCTTCTTGAATTCTTTTAAGAGCTCCTTCCCACTCATGAGAATTATGCTTGAACTATCTTCTCTCTTTTTCTCTTTGTCTTCTATGGGTAGCAACATATGTGTTCTACCATTATTTTCTAGTGTAAAGGTATTCTATCTCCCATCATGAATAACCTTTTGGTCATACTACCACGACCTCCCCAATAAAATATGAAAGACATCTATAGGAATTACATCACACAATATTTCATCTTTGTAACCTCCTATTTTAAATTTAACTTGGCATTTTTGACTTACCATGACTTGATGTCCTTTCTAAAAACACGATACCTTGTATGGATTTGGATGTGCAGTTGTCTTCAATTCCACCTTCTCCACCATCTCTGTGGATACTAGATTGTCAGTTCTCCCACTGTCTATGATTACTTTGTAAACTTTGTCTTTCAACATGCAAGCAATTATGAACAGGCTTGTTCATTGAAATGGTTCCTTTGGTTCCTTTTCAAGTTTGAGAAGAGTTTTCCTCATCATGAGGTTCCTACCTCCTTCTTCTTCTTCTTCTTCCACGTGCTTCTATGCTTTAACAATGTGTTCTTCTCCGCCTTATATTTTTCCATCTAGACATTCCCAATATTTGTGTCCTTCTTTTCCACAGGTATAACATTTAACTACACCTCCTCTGACTCTTCCTCTTCCTCTACCTCTGTAAAAATAACTTCTTCCTCCATACTGTCCTTCTTTAGAACTTCCACCCTTCTCATGGTGACTATGTTGTTTGTCAACTTCAGGATTTGACTTCTATAACTTCTCTCTACTGGTTCCCTTGCCTCTGCTTGAATTTTCGACTCTGCTTCATTGTCTTTTCTTCCAGGCCAATTTTTCCTCAAATTTCAAGGCTACTTGATAGGCATCCTCGACTTTACTGACATACATAATGATGATCTCCTCTTGTATCTCATATCTCATCCCATTGATATATCTTGTGAATCTGCTCTTCGTGAATTCTCTCGATTCTATTCTTTGACTTCTTCACTCTACGAGTCAGCGAAATGATGACTCTTCGCCACATGTCTCCCTTAACAATGGACGGTTCTGATGATTTCGGAATGATCAACGGCTATGATCCTTTTAGGAGTTCATGTTTCGTGAAAGCTCATGGACTTCCCTTGACCCTTTCAAGTTGTGAGTCAGGGAAACATTGTGCACTTGCCACATGCCCTCTCTGATGGACGGCTCTAATGGGTTTGTAACTTTCCCCATGAGACTTCCTCCAAATCTAATGACTGTTGGTTCACATGTCGTATCTGACAGTTCAAATATGTTTTCCTTCTGTGCTTACTTCTCGCTGCTTGGACACAGATTCGACGGTCCAAATCTTCCCTGCGATTGATCTATGGCCATTGTACCTTCTCTCCTAAACTTTCACCTTCTCCCAGACTTAGAATATTTCTCAGGGTTCAGAGACTCGATCTTCGTCCCTCTTGCGAATCCAACTCCTGGATCTCGCTGCTTGGACACAGATTCGACGGTCCAAATCTTCCCTGCGATTGATCTATGGCCATTGTACCTTCTCTCCTAAACTTTCACCTTCTCCCAGACTTAGAATATTTCTCAGGGTTCAGAGACTCGATCTTCGTCCCTCTTGCGAATCCAACTCCTGGATCTCGCTAACATTGTAGAAAGTTATATCTCTTCTGAGCTTTCTCCCTTGGAAGGATTTCAATCTCTCAGGCACACATTATGTTCTCAGGATTTCGAATAACTCAGTTCGAAGGATTTTCTTTCCAAGAAAATGATTCTTGCCCACCTGACATTCTTCTACACTGGTTCTCTGAAGCTTGTTGGCTCCTTGACACTGTGCACACCTTGCACCTGGTTTGAGTTTCTCTCAATCTCTCTCTGAACTTCTTTGACTCAATCCTAGACTCAGTCGACGCACTCCTTGTGCTTGAGATGCACACCTTGCATACAAGTATCAGAAGAGAAACGATTGAAACTCAACTAGTTTCGTCACGAAATCATATAGTTAATCTCTCGAACACTCATACATGAAATGAGGTGTAACAAATCATACACACAAAATAACATTCATTCAATCACACATGAAATGAACCCAGTCCAAGGATTTGGGACAATTTTTGTCTGCTCTATTCATTCATGAAAACAAAATACATAGTGTTTATGCTATTCTACTCTATTCTACTAATCTTTATATTATGTCTCTTACATTCTCTATCTTACAATACAATACTGAAAAACTATCTAAGAACTGCTCCACGATCTCTCTCGTTCCGTTCTAAAATCTATCATTTCAAATTCAAAGATATTACCTACTCTGTACTATTACAATAACTACTAATTATTGCCAAGACTTACCGAAGGTGAGTTATATCGAGCATGTGTTACCCTCTTTGAGCTCGTTAAACCAAAAAGAGGTGCTCATCTATCTGGACGAGGGAAAAATTGAAGGAAGCAAGCCAACGAGTTTTTGAGAACTTTACTAGTAATCCTTACAGACGCCCTTGAACATGAAATTTTATATTTGCACACATTTTTAATTTGTTGAACCTCTGCACTGAACAAATCCTTTGAGTTTCTTCACTCCTTTGGGTGACCCGATGAAAGTCATAGTATCCACTGCATTATCAAGTTTTGGTCCATGTCAAGTTTCTATTTTCATGCCTCGGTGTTCAAGGGAAGTATATGCCTCAAGAGTCAACCATCACAAATTCATGTTTCAATACCTTTGTCAGTTCATGTTCATTTGATCCACCAATTAAATCTCTGTGTCAGTTTCCTGTCGTTGATGGGAGATACATCAAGGCCCTCCTTCGACGAGTCTATTCCTGTTGACTTCAACACATTATACAGGAGCTATACTTAGGAACCAGTTAGTACCTTGGCACCTAGATGCCTCAATGGTAGGCCTCCTCACTTTTGATAGTGGGTTTACATCATTGACCTCTGATCGGGTGATTCCACATATGTTTGACTTCATCTCATCCATTCATATTCATTGGAATGTACTAGAGTACCTTGGGAATCATTGACACCAATGGTGATTTCCCTCAGGCTTGTTAATGTTTTTCCTCATTGACCGGTAATCAAGTGGTTTCTGCCATGTTTGACATCAGGACATCTATTCACATGGTTATATTCGTACTACATCAGGATTGGTAAGAAGACCCTGGGTTAATTCATCACTCTTATATGAACTCTTCCCAGGTTGCGACGAAGTTTCTTTGAACATTGACACATATACTGTAACATAGATCAACTTTGTATCGGTCGTGGATATGTCTTGTCATCTCGTAGATCCACTGTGTACTCTTCATGGCTACGATCAGTTCAGGTCATATAAGTATAGATCCACATTGTATCTTCAGTGGCTATACCTTTTTGTCAATATAATTATGGATCCACAGTGTATTCTATGGCGGCCATACCTTAAAAAGGTCTTTATCACTCAAGCATAGGTATGCCTAACTTGGGTTTGAAAAATGTAGGTAGGTCTTTATAATATTTGTTTGATGGTTGTGTGTAGATTTTTCCAGCCTCTCTAAGTCCATACGTTTGCTCGAAAAAAGTCTAAAAATTACTTCAGTGATCATCGTCTTCTGAATTCTCACTTTGGGGGGGCAATCTGTTACACATCTAAATCACTCATTACAATGGTGACCTAGTGTCGTCATTATCAATGTTGCAAATGTCACAGTTTGGTCGTAAGTGTCGCAAACATCATACTGTTATCTTGCCTATGTCGTCTCTCCAATGACATCATAAGGACACTTAAGACACCTCAAAGACTAGTTTTGAAGAGGATAAATCAATTGACAAGGAGTACACGTCTTTTTCCACTGAGAAACCCACTCAAATTTCATTTTTCGAAGGTAGCGCCCCCCTATGCACTGTCAAGGAGCATTGGCACTTTGTGCCCTCTTTTGGGGGAGTGTTGGAACGCTCTATACCCCCTTTTGAGGGAGTGCTTCCCTTTTTGAGTGAATTTTGGACTGTTGAGACAAATAAGGGAAGAATCCTCTCAATCTCTCAAAGTAGTTGGATTCGAATATGAGGTCAAACCTCGATCTTAGGGAAGATCCACAACCGAAGGAGAGGAATCCTCAACTTATCCCAAAGATATCTCAAGTGGTTAGGCCTCTCCAAGCCTATAGAAGGAGGCCTTCTCATGGTGAAAGGGGGAATTGGAGAAGATAGAAAGCATCAAACTTATGATCTCATAAGTGAGATATCATTGAAGCATAATCAGTGTGGATTACTTGAGAAAAGGTTGGACAAAGAGATCTGGAAGAAGATGTTGATCCTTCATCAAAGGTCTATAAGTATTCTTCATTTGTTCTCATTAATATACATACATGCTTGGCATGTTTCTTTCAAGTTTGTGTTTGTTCCACATAAACTTGTCTCTAGTAGATAGATCTGTTTTTGAGCTAATCTTAGTAGAATAGAAAGCTTGTTGTATCTTTGTTTGTTTTACAGGACTTATCAAGGAGCTTAGGATCAAAGCTCAACTTGGACTGTGTGAGGACAAACTCCATTAAAAAGGTACACTTTTTTTCTTCCTCTTCATACATTAGCTTAGTTAGATCTAAAAGGATGTTAGTGACCAATGATAACACCCTTTCTGTCTTGGCCTTAGGAGTCTAGAGACCAAGAGGGAATCCACTTGTCCACAGGGGGATTCACCTGTAACATAGAGACCCTCTTTAGACTTGAAGTTTTTCTTCCATACATCAGTTGGTTCGATGGGAACCTGATGGTAGTCAGACTTTAGGTCAATCTTGTTGAGGAAATTTTCCCTCTAGAGTTGCTCAAGAAGGTCATCAATCCTGGGAATGGGGTAGCGGTTCTTGAATGTGATTTTGTTTAAGGCTATGTAATCAATGCAGAGCTGCCAAGTCCCGTCTATTAGCACTCTGTAAATTTGTTCGGCTGATAAAAAAGATGACAGAGGTAACCTACAAACCAACTTTAGAGCTGGGTACTAGCCTGCTCAGCTCAAAAAGGGATCTCTCTTGTCACTTGGTATATAATAATGAGTTTTATTTAACAATTCAATGACTAGGTTTTGTTTTTGTGGGGGTTTTTATAATTTTGTTGGAAAGGAAGAGGAGGGACACTTAGGGCTATGGGGTCAAACTTATGAAAACTAATAAAAGCATTGACTGGTCAATAAAACTCTCCAAAGGATAAAGTATAAATGAGGCGATAAATCTGAGTTATAATTTGTAAATTTGCAGAGTGTATGAAGAAAGGAAAACATGTAATTGTATCAGAGCATTAAATGAATGAATTCTGAATTAGTTAGGAAGAACTTAACAAAGTTTAAATTGCTTTAGTTGAGAGCATCACAAGATGAATTATGGGCCTTTGACTATCCAAATTAAGTAGAAGACTCTGAAAATGAAATCAGAAATACATGAAATACGTACAAAGAGAGGAGACGCAACTTAGATCACCACCATTAGAATATTTTCATGGAAACTTCAATACTTTTGCATGTGTATTCAATTCAGCCTCAGAAAATTACATTCAAGTTCCAAAATAGCTACAATTGTGCCCTTGCACTTCTACCAACACTAATACATTTGGAAATCCTAATATTTATACAAGTCGAGTTCCTTCTGTTTGAAACCGATTACAATGATAAAAATGAAACATTTTAGTTTCTGAAACTAATTACAATAATTACAAAATGACAGTTTCAATTTGAAATCGATTACAATAATGAGCAAGAAAACATTTGGTAATTCGGATTTTGACTCTTTTGTTTCTTTAGTTTCATTCTCTATCACTTGTTCCACTCTGGTGCTCTATGTGGTCTTCCATCTTCAGTGACACCTGGACATCATCGACTGGACCCTAGAAAACTGCACTTTGTCTTACCCAGCCGTACTATATCCTTCCATTGCAAGTTAGAAGGGATGTCATAATCTATCATTTCTTTGATCAAGATTTCTAGGCCAATGCAGGAAGCATATGACATGACTGGTAGTCCAATTTTTACTTCTTTAAACTGATTCAAGATCTCAAAGTTTGTGATCAGATGGTCAATCGGGGTATCTCCTTTCATATTTTCCTCCAGGGTTTCAAACTTGGAGTGATTCATTTTGCATTGAGTGAGGTGAGCATTGTATTCTTCCTGATCATAGATTTTTCCCCTGCCATCCCAAAATGGTGGGAGGCCTTTGCTAAACAATTCCTCAAACAAATATTTGAATTATTGAACACATTTCTCCATCCGTGTTGCCTTGATTTGGACTAATTTCAACAAGTTATGCTTGGCAATAACCCTCCTAGCCCAGATAATCAATGTAGTCATGTATTTAACTCCAATAGTCTGAATTTTTGTAGTGGGAATGGATTTAACTAGATTTATGGCATTTTGTGCCCACTATGATGGCTTCTTTGCCAAAGTCTCATTAACAATAGTGCATTTTCTTATGAATATGATGGCTATGCTATCTTTATCATTGATGCAATTGAAATACACTCTAAACTTGCCATCTTCAGTAGCTATAGAATCCCAGATGATATGTTTGGCTCCCCGCAATAGTCCTATTCCTCTCAATCTCATTTTCAACTTGTCTATCCTTTGGTGAAAGGCTTGATTCTCATTTTGAAATTGAGCCATTCTTTCATCTTTTGCTTACATCTCTTGCTCAATTTTCTCTATGCTCCCTTTTATCCCTTTGATTTCCCCTTCTTTCAGGTTAACTTGTGACATAGCTTGGATAAGTACTTTAATGTTTGGCCCAACTTCTGTAGTGGGAGGTACAACTACAACCCTGATCAACAATTGTTTTTGCTCTTGTGACCATTTCATCTTTTCTTTCTCTAGCTGCAACACCCTAGATTTGTAGTCCAATGCCTCTTGTCGAAATGCTTACTTTTCATGTTCCAGAGAAACCAATTATGTTGTTTGTGGATTCTCTGTGACAAACATTTTCAATTTCTTCTTCAATTTTTGAATTAATTTTTCCTTTTCATCCAATGAGGATTTCACCTCTTAAGGGCCTTCAGATTCTAACCTCTTGACCTGAGTCTTCCAAACTCTGTTGGATTCCTTTTCTTGCCTCAACTGCCCTTCCAATTTCATTACATGATATGACATCTTTGAATGCTTCAAGATTAAAATCAGGTAATTAGAATATAACATATCACTAGTGTTCTTATCAAATTTGACCTTTTTTGGAGCACTGATGTTTTCATACCTTATCTTTCTTGTCTTCATCTGCAACTGCAATATTAAAGGTCCTTTTCTCAACATCTCTTATAGTGAATAGAGAATATTTGTGATGAGAAATATTTTCCACTTCAGGGACTAAATACATCATCTCACCTAGAGCCATGTTTCCTTTCTCAGAATATTGTTTCTCCAAATCTTCTTTAGATTGATAAGATGCCCTAGATGTTTTCTCAAAGATGTGGTTTTTTCTGCTAAAGGATCTTAAGCTTCCTTCACTTTGGATTTTTCTTTCCTTCTCAACCTCCACAGTGCTAGTGCCACTTTCCACCATATTTAGATTTACTTGTTATTTAGGCTCTTCCTCCTCTAAATCCACTATCCGTGGGGACTGTGTAATATTCATATTTTTAGGAGCAGTCTGCTAATCATTGGTGCCCATGGTATTTGAACTACTTCTCTTGCTGTAAACACTCATCTTAGGAACTTTGAATATAAATTTGTGAGGAGTTTGTTGTGTTTGACTTTGTTGCAAGGTTACCTCCACTTGCTATGTTTGAGTTGGTTGCAATATTGCTTCCATATCAGCACAAACTTCTATGTTTTCCAGTTTATCAAAACCCTCAACATATTCATTCTCATAGGGGGGCTATTTGTTCATCAGTCTTCTTTTGGATATGATTTGGTGTGGATCATATCTGAAAGATGTTATGGTTTGACAATTGTTTTAGTGCATCAACAAAGCTATGTGCATAGATCTGTTGTTGTAGTGCACAATATTCTACTTGAATTGCGAAGCTCTGTGCTAAGAAGGAAACCCGATCTAAAGGAAAGACGTAAAGAGGTAAAACTTTGTGCTTTGATATAGTAAGATAAGTGTAAATTTTTGTTTCGAAAGCATGAATTTAAGTATGTTTAATAGATTATGTCCTAGTCTGAAAGCTAGGGCATAGTTGTAAGAAACATTAAGCTAATAGAAATGAAGAAATATATGTTATTCCTATGCATAAAAAGAATTTTTGGACTAATAAGCGGATGCAGGAACCTAGAAAGAAATTTTGCAGATTGTAGGTCCAACACTATGATCCCAATGCGCAGTACAGGAGAGGTTGGGGAACATACAAGAGAAAAAGGCGATTGACACTATGTTATAACTGTAGAATATTGAGACATATTGCTAAGGAATTCCCTGGTACAGGTCCTATTGGTCTTTATTGTAAAATTGTTGGTCATGAAGTTGAGGATTGTCCAAGGATGATTGCTAAAGTTGAAAGGATAAACATGAGACAAGAAGGAAGTCAAGAGAATAAGAGAATGTTAGAGAACCATCAAGAGAATGAGTCAGAAAAAGTTCATACTATGTTATCAGAGTTAAAAGAAACGATGAATGATCACAAAGATGTTAGTTTACCAGAGATATTGAAAGTAAAACTATGCATAAGTACAAGAATAGAAGACTTCGACATAGATTGTATCTTGGACAAAGAAACACAAGTGAATATTATGACAGAAGGCACTTGGGAAATTTTGGGAAATCCTACTGTGATACCTTTATTGGGAAGGATAGGCTTGTTTAAAGGAAAGATGATAACCCTGTGTGGAAGAGTTACTAATGTACCTATTATCATCCATGGAACATTGACTGGAGAGGAATTTGAAGTCATTAAGTTTGTTGAGAAAAGTGCCTCGTTCCCACTTTTGTTAGGAAAAAATTGAATCGAGAAGGATCAGATTAGAAGAAAAGTAGAGGAAGAAGCAAGAACTTAGGGATTTCATAGCTAGAAAAATAGATCGATTGATAGAAGAAAGAGAAGTCAAGTCGAAGCAATAGAATGAAAGAGAAGTATTTGTTGAAGTTGAAATAATGAAAGAAGGTTTGAAGGACCTACCCATGCAAGAAATAAGAATGCTCACCCAGGAATCAATAGGAGGAGGGATATTAACTTTGAACCCTTTGAGAGCACATCAATAATGCGAAGTCACTACACTAGGAGAAGATAAAAATAAGAATGGAAAGAGCAATTCCAAAGACAGTTAGAGTGACTCAAGTCACAGGAAAGAAGGCAAGGAAGCTCAGTGAGAAGAAATCCAATTTGGAAAAGCTACAAGATGTTATAGAGAACAAATGGAAGACTTCACAGGAGGTAGGTTTGTAGGATTTGAACCTCACCAAAACAACAGAACCGCATAGAATGGGACTTCGCCCCGACAAATCTATATGACCATTGGAGGTGCCCCGACCATTAGAAAAACGCTCCATAATGGCTAGGAAACACATTTACAAGCGGATGGACCGTGTTTGGGACATTAAGACCGCACCATAATGAACATATTCACATTAATGGAAGCATGTCTGCCCGTTGGAGGAATTTGTTACGACACTTGCTTATTTAACCCGTCGGACGTTGCGTCGAGACCAATTTTTTCTACCCATAATTATTTGAGAAAAGAAAATAAGTGATTGTGTGTTGCATTGTATCAGTCCTCGCCTTCCATTGTTTACTGCATCTATCCATTTGCTTACCCTGACCCACCTGTTTAAGAAGTGACAATGTTGGGTGAACACACTCAGTTCGAGAAGTCTGTCGAGGAGGTTCTTAAGAAGTTTATGGCTGATAAAGCTATGTCTGAAGGAGTACATCCATCATTGACCAGGGGACTTCAACGATCCCCTTCGATCAGATGATGTTATGGCCATACTAACCCCACGACCGAGAATTGAAGTAAGCATCACGGAGATATGGAAAATGTGAAGCAAATCTCGTCGATCTTACTAGATTATATACCACCCTTGGCTGGAGAGGTTAACCGCGACAACATCCCACAAGGCTTCGAGTATACTTTGATCATCATGTACATCCCAAAGGGAATACGCGTAGTTGGAAGCCAGTTGGGACAGATCCCACTACTGAAGAACAATGACTTTGACCTTGAAGATAGAAAGAACAAGCCATTCTCGCTCCCCATAGATAGTTGATGAAGACCACTAGGAAGAAGCCTCGCCTGGTCTCCCAGCCATGGATTAAGGAGATGGCGTAGTCCACGATACTTAATGTGATGAAGATTCCCCATTTTGACCGACACTAGGAGGTTAACGCTTGCGTTAAACTCCTCTTGTCGTGCTACCATGGTGGATACTTTTGGATAGACAGATGGATTACCATAGATCTGACGTTGATCCACTTCATTACAGGATTAAGCATGCAAGGACCCAACCCTCAACAGTTTTACCCATGGAATACCTCGGACCACTCCCTAGCCCAACGCATCAAGGAAGCATATGGCGAAGTAGAAAAGGGAAAGTGAGGCTACAAGGTATCCTCTAACCAGGATGGCACATTGCACCTTGCTTTCCAACTCATAGCTGGAAATCTTGTAAGAAATAATCGCCCCACGCAGGTCACTGGGTTTGTGGTGGACCTCGCAGGAAAATGCGTGGAGTGAATGCAAATGAATTTGAAGAGTTACCTTGTGAATGAGCTCGAGAAAGACTATCGCGAAGCTCAGGATCAGGGATATGAGTTCCACTTTAGCTGGTTGCTCGTATTGATTGCATTTGTCACTTAGCAAATGCTAGAGGGAGCCACCTTCCCGGAGATTGGATCATCGAAGCCGTTGGCCGCTAGGCTCTCAACCTTGTAATACACCAACGACATGTCAAAGCAATGGCAGATGAACGTTGTGTTCCATGTGTACTATCAACAACTAAAGGTTGCAATTGAGTGGTTCCCGCGCATGACACCGTGCACCTTGCACTAGTACAGACCGATAGCCAAGTTTTGCGTAGATCCGCATTGTATTTATATCACTGCACGTAGAGATGAGAGAAAGGAGGAGTTACAATCTTATTACAAGCTAACAGATGAAGACCTGGAACAGATCACGAAGGACTGGTCGAAGGAATTTCAAACAATTTTCGTTGATGCAGAACTCCCTGACGCTGACATTATAGGAAGCCCCTTGGTCACCCGGTTCAAGCATACAGGAAAGTCCAGTGTGAAGAAGAAGAAGAAAAATTGGGAAGTTCAGAATATAGAGACTTATGAATAGGACAGTGCCTCAAAAGGAAATCGATCTGGCTCGCCAAGAGGAGGAGAAGAAGTAAATGGAGAAGGAGGAGGGGATGAAGGAGAAAAACAAGGAGAAGGTGAATCTACACTAATGAATGATCCCCCTATCAAGATAGAAACACCGAAGAAGAGGAAGGTTTCCCCGAAGAAACCTTTAGGAAGAAAGAATACATGCACTAGCAAGCCCCAGATGGAGGCCAAGCTAACAGAGGATGATATCACTCTAGTCTGCGAAGCGATGGAGGATGCATCCGAAGACATCCTGCAGAGATATGGAGTAAAGAAGGGGCAGCATGAGTTAGTTGAAGTTCAAGTGGTGAATCTCGTTGAGGTCATCCAATAGCTTCAAGAAAGGATAACGAAGTTAGATATCCAAGCAGTACCGAGCACTCCACAGGAAGTGCACAATCAGAGGAAGGAAGCCACTAAGAACTTAGTAATAAGGATTAGGTACCTCGCCTCAGAGTGCAAACAACTGAGCAATAGAAGCACGCAGATCTATGAACACCTCGTCGAAGATCCAGAGATAAGGAAGTTGGAAGTGTAGCTACAGGAGGCGCAATAGCAGGCCTTCGTTGTGCAGGCACAAATGAAGCTACTCACTGTGGTAGAAAGAATGAAGAGATCTCAAGAGCATCGCGTAGTCCAACAATAGATTACTGCCATCCAGGGAAGAGTAATGGAAGGCACGCAGAAGCTGCAACCTATGTAGGATGAAGCCTGCAAGGTGTTTGAATAAATTGAAGGACAAGGCTCGCAATTGGACCAAGTGGTTGCATTAGTTGAACAATGCTTGGAAGGGCCTGTTATAGCGCAAATGATCCAGGAGCTTGCTGAGCAGGAGGCTCAAGTGAAGCAACAAGTTGAGGCAGCTCGAGTGAAGCTCAAAGCCTTCAAATCAGTGTTGCCGAGACCCGAGTGACTCGAAACGAGTCACATGTGAGTGTTAGGGGCCTATTGGCCTTCGACCAATTTTTTAGGAATTCTTGGTCATGTATGACCACTTTTTGGACTTCGATGCAGTGATCGAGGAAGGACCACCGAGATGGAGATGAGGTCATTAATCTCACCTGTTTTGCGGGATTGTGGACCTAGCAAGGGGTTCCTAGGTTTTTTGTAAAGGGTTATGGGATTTCAGCCCATGGGTTCTCCCATGTTTAGGCCTAATTGTAAAAGTATAAATAAGTGTAAGATTGTAAAGTAGATGTAGCGAAGAAATGTAAGATACTTAGAGAGTGAAGTCTAAGTAGCTAAGTGTGAGTAGTTATGTGTGCTTTGTGCAACATAAAGTGTGTGTAAGGCTCTGTGCTTGATAAAGGAGTTGGCTCTATGCCTTGACCTAATTTTGGGAAGGAGGATCTGGTGCTCAGTGTGCAGATCTCTTGTCCTTTGCGAAGCTTGAATTTGTGGCTTAGTGCACAGGAGCAGATGAATGTAAGAGATTGAAGAATAATAAAGAAGAAGAAGCAGTTGGTGGACGTAGCCCCACACTTGGGTGAACCACGTATATCTTGTGTCTTTGATGTGCTTTGTGTTGTGTTGTGTTTGTCATTTATTTGTTAGTTCTTTTGTTATTGTGTATGATGGATAGATCTAATGTTGCTCACTGCTTACTTGTTCTTTATGAATGAATTCTAGATCTAACTCATTGCTATGTGCTAAGTGGTAGAAGTGTTTATCCTTTATTAATACTACATCGATCTATCTTAGGGTTTGTTATGTGATGTTAATGAAAGCTAATGAACTAATGCATATCTCATGTTAAGTGTTGTTAGAGTACTTTGTGAAGTGTTATAATCACATATCTGTATCCCAGCTTGGTTACAGACACCTGAGTCCTATAACCCCCCCGCCTCTACCTTGGGTGAGACTTCACCTGCTTTGTAGGTGTTGTCGAAAGGGCCAATAGTTAGGGTTTTGTTGGTGCGTTGTTGAAGCATTGAACCTTGGGTCTGACCCTGTGCCAACAATGAAGCTAAAAATGCAAGGCACGTTGTGTGATAATGGGCACAAATTAAATCTGCGGTCAGTTAAAAAAGGGCATGACAGAAAAACGTGCATGTGTTCCTGCCAACGAGCCTATGTAGCACGCTAAGTGGAAGTTCGAGATTTTCCAAACCTATAGCTTCAAGAATGAGTGTGCATTCCTAGGCATTCCTGTGAGAGCGTGTTCCTATTGACCTCGTTGCCACTTTTTCATCCACCAAGTTGGTGCACTCACCCATATTTAAATTTGATATTGAAATATTTTACTTGTTACTAATATTTTTTTAAATGACATGTGTTAACTCCATATTAAGAATTGAAGAAATTACACATATCCCTTGTATGGAGAAGTAGGAAGCACCTATATAATTTTTTTACTTTCATATTCTCTTTATATAAGTTGATATAAAAATATTTTACAGAGGTGGATCTTAAAATATTTTTTAAATGTAGTGTCAACCCCATGTTGCACTAACAAAATTACATATCTCCTTCACACTCACTTGTACAAAGTGTATTTCAATTTCTTTATATATATAGGTAGAAATTGAATGCCACATGTCAACTCCATATTAATAATTGAAGGAATTACATATATCCATCATTATGGGAAATAGAAAACACATATTAATTAAATAAGATTTTTTTTACTTTTAATTTCTTTTTATCTGTATTTCTCTGTCTATATATAGTTGATATAGAAATATTTTAGTTGAGATGGATATTAAAACATTTTATTTATGACAAACATTAAAATATTTTTTATTATCAATATATTTTTTTAAATGTCTTTATCAAATTTATATATATATATATATAATCACTTTAAAAAATAAACTTTTATAACTTAATAAACTAACTATTAAATTATATTAACATGAGAGTCTGGACTTCTCTAAAAAGTTAAATCGAGTGTCTTCATAAAGTCAAAAATGGTAAAAAACTTCATTAATTCATAATTTGTGTACTTTTTTATTGAATTTTTATTTACATTACATTATACAAATGGCATTCTTTCACATAGACATAAAGTATACAATTAGATTTTAATTGTGTCTTTCAAATGAAAATTGTTACGAAAATATTAACACTATGTGAAATGGAATCAAACTTATAATTGCATTACTCTATCATTTGATTTTCTTTTCCTTCTAAAATTAAAATTAAAGAAAAATAAATTCAGGAGTTTCAAAAGGAATTAAAGCCGCCATGATATTCTTTTACGCTATTTGAAACAAAGATATTTCATTATGTAAATTCTTTTATGTCAAGATATTTCACTATGTAAATTCTTTTCTGTCATTTTAAGCAAAGAATTAAAAGATATTAATGCTGCATAAATATCTTCCACAATTTCAAGGTTCCACATAGTGGCATCCAAGTACTTAGAAGATTTCTTTCTTATCTCATTTTCATTTGTTGTTTGAAATAAAGAAATTCTCCTACAGAATGATGTGATCTTAGTATGACATCTCGTACTTGAATCCGTGTAGATTTTTTTTAATTATCATTTTCACAAATCTTTATAATTATAATAAGTATTTAAAACTTTTGGACATTTTTTTAGGTAATGAATCCGTATAGATTTCGTTTAATTATCATTTTCACAATTTTTTTATAATTATAATAAGTATTTAAAACTTTTGAACATTTTTTAGTGTGGAATAAATGGGTATTCTATCAGCCTTTGAACATTTTTTAGTGTGGAATAAATGGTTATCATATCGGCTCTTGTATTTTTTCCAATGAATTAATTTAAATTTAATCAAAAACTCAAATTGATGTAAATTTACGATTTCAATACTTATAAATTACAAAATGATTTCAATACAACTTGAGTGGGCCTAATGGTTAAGAACATGTGTTTCCTCTTAAGAGGTCACACATTCAAATCCAGAGGGGGGTAGGGTATGTATACCTTCGTAGACTTTACCAGTCAAATCACTGGGCGGAGGGAGGTCCCTTGTCCCACAAACAAGGGGGTCTCATACACCAATTTGGTGTGCTGGCTTGGCCGTGACCTTAAAAATAGATTATTATTATTATTAATATATATAAATGATTGCATGCACACTATGTTGCTATGCAAATGTTTGGAGGCACAATATAGATTCAGAGGAGAAATCATTTTTTTTAATTATCACGAATCGGGAAGATGGTATCTTGGAATGGGTCTATTCCAGTAAAATTGGCATGGAAGCCGCCATATATTGCAATTGTTCATCATAAATTTGGTTTGTTGGTTTTTTGATATTGCTTCAGCACAAGTAGATGCAATTGCAAAGGCATTTGATTCTCTTAATTTTCCTATGAAAGAAATTACCTGTTTAGTTAACCTCTGAGTTTTTGGCGTAATTCTCATAAGGGGAAGGCTGGATCTCGAGAATGGTGCGATGGAAGTTCTGGGTACTCTAAGAGCTCACAAACTCGAGAAAATAAATGGGATTAATGGAAAGGGACTGACCACAATACGCATGCAGGGACAGACTCGTGACTCTACTGAAGGAGGAGGAGGGGGAGGTCTGTGATCTGCTTTCGTTGTATTGTTATCGAACGACAGACCCAATTGTTTGATGAAGCAATTCATGAAATCCAATGCCATTGATGATGTGCACTCCATTCTCTTACAATATCATCCTTACAATATTGATGATGTCACGAATTGTAAAGGCAGAGAGCACGGGTGCAAGTGCATTGTGTTCTCGACAGTTGAACAGATTACCATCATGCTTGTTCTTCGGATGCCTAGAACATTGAAGCATGTGTCTGATTCCATGTGCCTACTCCCGTGTCTCACATGCCTCGATAATGGTTTCCATGGCTACAACCATGGCCTCTTGCATGTGGATCAACTAGGGTGGTTTCAATGCCTCAATAAAAAGTGAAATGGTATAATACTCTATAACTTCATATACCATACTAGCACACTGCCTCTAAATGTTGTTGCTAACTACGCGATCTTCACAACATCATCATGTATGTTTTTAGCGGCCAAAACTGTTTCGCACACAAACAAGTGTTGTTCTGGATCCTATGACCCTACTCCCTTGAATTCAAGAAGTATAAGAGTATTATCTACTCCTGCCATGTTGGCTTGTGTAGTCTCTCCTGTTGGTGATGCTGGTGAACTTAGATTATGAATTGACTCTGCACATTACTCCCACTATTCTCACTGCTACTACTCTGTACTCCTCGACTAACTATGATGGATTTTGAAAAGTATTCAAATGTTATCTATGATTGTGGTGATGCACATGGGTTCATGGATTCAACACAGGATCTTGTCTGAGTAGGAATTATTGGCTCTTCTATTACTGGACTGGACTGAAACCCCTCTTCTTCTCCTCCTATATATGGTATCTCCGTGATTCAGACTAGTGCACAAGGTTCTCTTTCCTTTGGCTCACTGTGCTGCTCTTCTCTCCTAGCCCTACTCTTTTGCCTCTTGTACCTCCTTCCTCCACACAAATCTCCAAAATCTTACTCTTCCTCTGGTATAATACCTTCTTGCATCCTCAATCCCTTCCTTCCTTAATCATTGTTTACTTCTCTCAGACGATCCTCCTATCATCCTCCATCTCCCCCTATGTGAACAAAGCCCTTTTAGCTGTAAGAATTCATTATCATCATGTTTTTTTCACATAACACCATTTTTATCCATGTATTTTATGATTTCCATAACCCCCCCACATGGACCTTTGAAAACATCTCTTTCTGCAACACTATATAATTGAATGCAATCTACTACAAATTCTGTAATATAACCCCCTAGTACACTGTCAAACCAAAAATCAACTTCTTGAGTAGTTGGGTTACTTACCGAATTCAACTGTATGATCAATTCAGGAGTCCAATTATTCAGCGTTGCTACACTATACCTTCCCATTTTTTCTACTAACCTCTCTAGCCACTTGGTCATAATTTTTGGAAATTCACCAAAGAAAATTATATGTAAATCCGTGAACAAATACCTTTGCATCCATTGATTTTCACTCATATGAGGCTTCATGTTCTCTTGTTGTGAAAATTCTCATTCTTTTCATTCTAACCATTCTGTTATCTCCTTCTTAGTCAGCCTCCAAAACATTCCCTTAGTTGCAATTTCCATGTCCCGACAATGGAACCATTTGTTGGCTTAACTGATCTACGCATGGGTTATAAGACCCAAGGTTCGGTTTAACTATGACAAACAAACCCACCAGACGTCAGCCCTTTCATCATCACTTGCTTGTGCAGATGAAGCCTCACCTGAGGTATCTATTGGGACTGGAAGAACTAGGCTTCTACAGTAGTAAGGGAAAGGGAGACAGATACTCAAGTCATTGTTCCTTCTTCTATCCTATGTGTTTTTATGATTATTATAGAGACTCTTCACAGTTACATTCATAAATATTACGCCACAAGTCATCCATAAACTAGTCTAGTCTATGAAGCACAACAACATAATTCATAAGTACACATAGACAAGTAAATAACACAAGACATAATATCATCTTTAAACTATCTATTTATTCATCTTTCATCTTTCTAACTGACTATTACATTCATGACTCTTGCATAATCTTTTTCTACCTCTCGCTTATCCCCTCTAATCTCCCAACCCGTTACATATTTATACCCCAAAATCTAGGTCTAAAACCCTATTCTATCCCAAGAATAGCCCATTTACATTGCATGGCCAACTCATTTAACTAGTCGTCCTATTGCTTTCTTTTGCCTTTCATTATTCATGCACCTTTTCTACTGTTCTTCTATTTTTGGAATGATGTGCTTTCGTGCTTTATTCTCTCCCTCTCTTGTTTTATTCTTCTGTTTGTGCATTGTGTTCCTCCTACGTGATTTCTTCCTTCTGCACACTTTCTTGTGGCTTGTATCTTAGCTATGCGCTACTTTCCTTACTCTACGCACTTTCCTAATACTTAGGTTTTTCTCCTAATATTGCATACAAAACTGCCTATCCAACCATGAGTGTATCTACATTGGTGAGAATAATGAAAATTGAAATAAATAATATACATAAATGTAAATTGAAAAAAAATGTACCATAGAAAGAATTGAGTCTGGAATGATGCACATTCTTTCAAAACCAAATCTCATGCCTTATGTCAACAACTCTTTTGTTGGCACATTTCCACACTTTGTTTCCTGCAAGTTTTAAACCCCATAATAAATCATAGAATTAATATAAAGGATGAGGGAAATTTTCTTTGGAGTGGCTAATCTCCACATTTTGTAACATGGTCAAGCATGGATTGAGGAGAGATATAACTAACTCATTATTATAATATGTATTTGACTTGTCATGGAGCTAGTTAGCAAATAATAATATTTTATTTTATAAGAGAATAGATTCACTCTATAAAGAAGAGTTCTATCTCTCCATTGTAAAGGGTGGAGAATTTAGGTATTTAGGAACTCTCCTCTTGGGCTACATTGGAGAACATTTTGGCAAGCTTAATGGAGAATTTGAGGTATATTTTCATTTGATGTGAGGGTTTATTTTCCACTCATATTTTATGTGTTGATTTTGTATTAATAAACCCTTGTAACATGTTTTGATTTCCATTATATTGAACCATGCTTCATTTTGGATAAAGTAATGTAAGGTTTCAACCCTCTTATTTATACTGTGATTATGTTATCCTACATGATTCTTATTAATGGTTCCTGGAGTCTTAACTTGGATGAGACTTTAGTCTTTCATCAAATTTAGGTCCTTGAGAACCATTAATTGTACATGGATTTAGCACTTAGCAATCTTTTCGACCATAATATATTCGTTAATGAGTAACACAAGTATTTATAAACACTTTTAAAAAAATGAACTATTTTTTCTTGCATAGACTTCCTTAACACCTTAAAAAATAATTAATCAAATTAAATAAATTATTACAATTATTAGTGCAATAATACACTCCAAATATATTTGAATACTCAACCAAACTAAGAAAAAAATTATTTATTTTCATCAAAATTTCATAAATCTATCAAAATTTTGTGAAATAGTTGCTAGAACCTAAAACAACTTTGTATAATATTCAACAAACATCTCCTATAATAAGAAGATTTATTGAATATTGTAAAGGTAATTGTAGTTTCTATTAGTTAAATGTAAGTTATTGAATGTACCAACTCATCAAAATCTACATTGATGCATTAATTGATCCTCATATCTTTCGATGTATGAGTTTCTCCTTCAAACTATTGAAAAACAATATTCAACTTATCATACTAAGATATCTTAAAGTGAACGTTATATGAGATTTTGAGTTTGACATTTCATCTTCTCATCATGTATTTATTATCCCAAAGCCATCCATAATCCCAAAGTATTCATTTATTTCAACTCATGAATTATTTTGTGCATAGAGGGGCTTCTGCAGTGCAACATATTAGATATATTTTTTGAGGATTAACTGCGTAGAATAAGTCATTAATCTATGACCCATATCCATGAGTATTAGTCGCAACTGACCAATAATTCTCATGATTTTCATAATCCACTTAGCACTCATTGCATTGAGTGATGCTAACATGGGTGAAGAAGTGGGATTGAAACCAATGAAATGAATCACATAGAATCAATAATCACTTCCGGGGCTTGCACCCGGTAACTGGGACTTCCTAGGTGGTCACCCATCCCAAGACGCCTCTGGATCAAGCGTGCTTAACTGTGGAGTTTTTCCCACAATCAAGTCCACTTAGCTTGCTACCCCATCTGCAAAACCTTAGCAAGTATTGTGCCTTATGAACTATCTAGTTAGAGCTCCCTTCACTCTTATATTTATGCATAGAGGGGCTTCTGAAAGATATCTAATATGTTACACTGCAGAAGCCCCTCTATGCACAACATAAATACAACAAATTTGAGATTTAAATGAGATATAACTCAATACATGATACTTGTGAAGAAGTTGACTTGTCCATCCCAGTTGGACATTGCTCAACACCACCTGGTCCCACAACCTGTAGAAACACAAGAGCATTATAAACTTGAGGGTTCTAAAAAATAAATAATTCACTATGGTGAATTTATCAAATGTGACACATACTTGTGCATGCAATACACTAAATGAACATGTTGTCTCTACTGTTGCATCAGTGGTGGAGGTAGGAACTGATGCATCTATCATTGTAGAAGGGTGTGTTATACAAGTGTAAACACTGCAAAACATCATACAACAAAATATCGAAATAAATACACAGAATACTATATAAATATATAACAATGAAGAAAATAGAGATGGTTAAGATACTAACCTCCTCCATGAATATCTGGTGTCTATTAACCTCCATAGGTTCATAACAAATCTTCCCACAACTCGAGCATCTATGAGACTCACATGAACAACTTCTTTGTATGTGTGCCCTCTCCTGACTGCACTTTGCTTTAGGGGTTGAAGGTATGACACCTCTGTCAATATCACCATCAGGCACCTCCCATTGAAATAGTGAAACAAAACTACCATGATGCACTAGAATTCGAGTCAAGGATGATAGATCTACATGTACCTCCTGCAAGCCCTCTACAACGAGAGGATGTTGGGTAGGGGGATTAGGCCTTCACCTGGGGGGATGAGGACCTTACATGGGATCATGCTTAGCAATATCTCAATCTTGTGAGGACCCTTGACCCACCCGATGGAAGTCACCAATGTCAAAGTAGTTCACATGGTGACCCAAAATAAATTCCACCCATAATTTTCTCAATACATATAAACACACCTCCCTATTATTATAGAGAGGTTTATCAAATACCATGAACCGCCTATCCATCCAGTTATCATTAAAGTGCAGGTGGACACACCGGTCCATACAAATGCATTTCTTGTTGACAAGGGGTTGTTGTCTAGTTCGATGATCAATTAAAAGAGACATCATAGATTGTTTTGAAATATTGAAGTCTCTAACTTGGTTTCTATTTATTCCAATGCTGTAAAACTCGAACATTCTAGCCCTATATTCAGAAATAGAAGTTAATTTTCCTTGGGCACTTGTAATGGACCTCACAATGACGTCCAATGAAGTGGCAACATACTCTCTGCTAGGTTCTCTTATGCCCCTTAATTCATTTACAAGTGTTCTCAACGTGGCCAACCCCTCATTGATATGTGTGTTTATGTTAGGTGGTTGTGGTGGGTTGGAGTTTTCCTTGCTTGGTCTGCTTGTCAGAAGTTTACATTGTCTCTGGGTTCCATTTTATAATATATGCTACAGTTTAATAAGTCGTGACATAGAAATTAGGTCATTTTTTTAATTAAAATATAAAATTACAAAAAATGTCAATACATATTATAAGAAATTAAAAAAAAACATAAAATAATCATATTTCTTATAAATTCTCTATAGTTATTTTTAAAGGGGAAATGTTAGGCAATGTAAGAGGTGAATCTCTCTAAATTTTCTACTAGATGTGATTTCCCTATAAGATTACAAATTTCTATAACTTAGATCCTTTTAGAATATATTAAATTAATTGAATAAAAGTAAAAATTATTAGAGTGGGAGGAAAAGAAGAGAAATCACATATACCTAGCTTGACTGGGACAAAGTGACAAGATTTTGTCTTTTCTCCTCCTCTCTATTTTATCAATGAATGTTGCCCCTCGACCAAGTTTTGAGGAAATCTTGGTCAAGTATGACCACTTTTTGGACTTCGATGCAGTGATTGAGGAAGGAGCGCCTAGGGGGAACTGAGATTGTGGATCTCACTTGTTTTGCGGGCTTGTGGACCCAGCAAGGAGTTCTTGGGGTTTTTGTAAAGGGTTATGGGATGCCATCTGATAGGTTCTCCCATGTTTAGGCCTAATTGTAAAAGTATAAATACGTGTAATATTGTAAGGTAGATGTAGCAAAGCGATGTAAGAGACTTATAGAGCGAAGTCTAAGTAGCTAAGTGCAAGTAGTTTTGTGTGCTTTGTGCAACAGAAAATGTATGTAAGGCTATGTGCTTGATAGAGGAGTTGGCTCTATGCCTTGACCTAATTTTGGGAAGGAGGATGTGGTCCTCAATGCACAGATATTTTGTCCTCTGCGAAGCTTGGCTCTGTGGCTTAGTGCACAAAAGAAAATGAATGTAAGATATTGAAGAATAATAAAGAAGAAGAAGCAGTTTGTGGACGTATCCCCACACTGGGGTGAACCATGTATATCTTGTGTATTTGATGTGCTTTGTGCTATGTTGTGTTTGTCATTTATCTCCTAGTTCTTTTGTTATTGAGTATGATGGATAGATCTGATGTTGCTCAGTGATTACTTGTGCTTTATGAATGAATTCTACATATAAATCATTGCTATGTGGTAAGTGGTAGAAGTGTTTATCCTTTGTTAATACTGCGTCAATCTGTCTTAGGGTTTATTCTGAGATCTTAATGAGAACTAATAAAGTCATGTATATATCATGGTAAGTTTTGTTAGAGTACTTTCCGAAGTTTTATAATCACATATCTGTATCATAGATTGGTTACAAACACATGAGTCCTGTAAGCCCCCCTACCTCTACCTCGGGTGAGACTTCGCCTGCTTCGCAGGTGTTGACGAAAGGGCCAATATTTAGGGTTTTGTTGGTGCATTGTTGAATCGTTGAACCTTGGGTCTGCCCCTGTGCCAACAAATGTTTCCATTGTCGAGAACTGAGATAAATAAAAGAGAAGCTTGTTGGATTACTTAGAGGCGGGGTGAATCAGTAATCACGTAATTATAATCATCTTTCTCCAAATAATCCAAGTGTTATATCAATGTAAAATTATTATCCAATAATGAGCAATAAGAAATGAACAATCACACACATACACAGTACACTAGTGTTTTACATGGAAACCCAAATCAAGAGAAAACCACAAAATGCTTTATCTTATATGTCTTGAAGAATTACATTCATTGGAAGCACCAACTTCCTTTGTTTTCTAGCTGCACCTGGAAGGAGGTTCCAACCCCCTAGTTTCTCAAGCTACAACTTGAGGGAAGCTCTAACTCCCCAATTCTCTGGCTACAACCAGAAGGAGGATACAACCCTTTATGTTCTCCAGCAACAACCAGAAGGTGGATACAACCAGCTGTCCTTGCCCCATCTAACTGCCCCGAAGTAGAAGTAGAATTATGGAACCACTGTCACACTTTCACTGTGATATATACCACTGTAAAAATGTACCAATAAACATGAACCATGCATCAACCTGTTCCTCAACCTGTAATCAACCTGTACCATAAACAAGTGCATCAACCATGCACCAACATGTACCAAACAACATGTAATCAACCTGTACCATAAACAAGTGCAACCAATGATGTACCAAGTATGTATCAATCATGTGTCAAATGCTCATCAACTATGACTCATCAATATGCACCAACATCATTAAATATACACCTCATGTATGTGCCAGCTCATCAACTACTTGTCTCAACCATGTACCCAACTTGTACCTCAACCAAAAGCCCTCATCAATTTCATCATCCAAATATGATTTGTAACTCTATAATAGACCTGGTGTATATGATCACATACTTGCAAACCTTCCTTAACTTTAACAACAAGAGACTATCATTTTCATCAAATGTTTCTTTAGTCTCACAAGATTAGTTTTGGATTAGTCAACAACCATAACTTGAAATAATCATAAATTTGTACCTGTAGTGAATAAATATATGAAACTGATATACAATGTTCTTCAGTGTTTTTATGCAATTCCTCCAGGTTTCACTACTTGGAACCTCTCAGAAAAGGCGTTATGGAAAAAATAACACACCTTGTTGAATTCTGGATTATTCTAGAGAGCGACCTTGTAGAGCGTGCCCCACACAGAATATTTGTTGAATTGATAGGAAACTATTACAAAGCATACCATAGACTGTACTATAACCAACACATTTTGTCTTACTAAATTATGATTTGTTATGAATAAGTTATGACATTTTTACCCGAAACACTTGTTTTTGACTAGTTTCAGGACTAGCCACAAACGCTATTTTCCACGGAGTGTAACTCAAACAATACAATGACCCACAAGCTGAAGTTTTTACCACAAATACTTGGATATGTTTCCTCAATGGAATATCAATTTCACAGTCTGAATCATTCTATAAAAAAAGGTATTGCGAAAATGGTGAGATGACCTGAAAAAAAACATACCTTAGAAAGCATCATCAAAAGCATTTATCCTTCCTTGAATTCCGGCCTTTTTTTCTTCACTTTCCTCAAACATTAGGCTTATATATCCTTTGGTTACCTCAGAAACCTATAGATATTCAATATGCTCAAGTGTATCTTAAATGCGAGAGCCATGCCTCTTATTTATACTCTCCAAGTAGCTTTCTTAAAAACATAATCTAGGTCACTTTGCCCACTTTCCTTATTTTAGTGTTAACCCACTTCTAATTTCTCCATTAAATTTATTATTGACTTAATTTATTTTGTATTCACTTTGAATTATAGTACACTCATCACTTCACTTTATTATTTACCTTTTAAAATCTCTTAAACCATTTTGACTACTTTGACCTTTGGGGGCTTCTAGATGACATTTGAGGGTCTTCCAACTTCGTAAGGCCATAACTCTCAAACCGTGAGGAGTTATGTGACGTTCCACTTACCAAAAGAAATGGAATTACATGTAATATACATATAGAATAGTGTTACCTGAAAATATATCAAAAATCATACCATTATCCATCAAACAAACTTGGTTCCATTACCCAAACCTGGGTTCTCCAACTTCTCATGGCCATAACTCTCTAACCGTGAGGAGTTATGTGGCGTTCCAGATACAAATGGAAATGGAAAGACAAGAAGTATCCATATAGGATAGTTTCACTAACAAATTCACTGGCTTTCATCTCATTATTCCACAAATAAGCATGGGTTCTCTAACCATACTTCTAAGATAACTCAATCCACAAAGTGTCTTCCCATGAGGGCTTTCACCATAAGGGGACCATTTTGGAGTTCATCCATTTCTACTTATTATCAACCATGACAATACAATAACAAGTCATCTTTACATCAAACAATATTGGGTCCATTACCCAACCTTTGTGCTACGAGGCTTTGTTCAAGGGTTGACATCAATGACAACCAACCTTAATAAAAAATCTCCCCTTTTGGCATTGATGGAAACACTCTGATGCAATACTGAAATCATATCACTCATGCTCCCCCTAGAACCATGCCTCTGCCCTCTGCCTCTGTCCTCTGCATCTGATAAATCTTTCCCCCCTTGTCGTTAATGACATAGGTATCTTTCCATCTGGGGTTTATCCCCCTGAATGAACTGTCCTCTTATGGTTCTTCCTCGTGTAAATCTAAGACATATAGGATAAGCATTCAAAAGGAATTCATTTTGGAGTAGAAATAACTCCAATTCTCTGGCAAAGATATTCAAAGGATTCCCATGGAAGTGGTTTTGTGAAGATGTTTGCCACTTGTTCTTTTGTTCCCACATACTCAACTCTGATGTTCTTTCCTGCAACCTGCTCTCGTAGAAAGTGATACTTTATTGGAATGTTCTTTGTCTTGGAGTGCATCACCGGGTTCTTCGAGATACTGATGGCGCTTGTATTATAAAAATATATTGGAGTGGGCTCATCATACTCAACCTATATATCTATCAGAGTTTGTTTCATCCAAAGAACTTGTGTACAACATAATGTTGCTGCAATATACTCTGCCTCGGCTATAGATAAATATACTGATGATTGTTTCTTTCTTAGCCATGATACTAAACACTCACCCAAGTAGAATGTTGCTCCACTAGTGCTTCGTCGGTCATCAATACAACCTGACCAATCTGCATCTGTGTAGGCAATAAGTGGTAGATCCTTTGCTTTTGGATACTATAATCCAAACTCTTTTGTTCCTTTAAGATATTTGAAAATCCTCTTCACTACTAACACATGTGACTCCTTTGGTGCTGCTTGAAATCATGCCACCTATCCAACTGCCTTCATTACATATGGTTTGGATGTTGTCACATATAGTAGATTACCAATCATTAACTTGTATTGACTCTGATCTGTAGACTTCGAATCATCATCTTTGTTCAACTTGCAATTGGTTTGCATGGGAGTGATAATTGGTTTGCAATCTTCCATTCTGAACCTCTTTATCATTTCTCTGATATATTTCATTTGAGAAATNTCCAAACTCTTTTGTTCCTTTGAGATATCTGAAAATTATCTTCATTGCTAATACATGTGATTCCTTTGGTGTTGCTTGTGCGACCTGTCCAACTACCTGCATTACATATGGTCTAGATGTTGTCACATATAGTAGGCTGCCAATAATTGACATGTATTGCCTCTGATATGTAGACTTTGAATCATTATATTTTCTTAACTTACAATTGGTTTGCATGGAGTGATAACTGGTTTGCAATCTTCCATTCCGAACCTCTTTAACATTTCTCTGATATACTTGGTTTGAGAAATAAAAATTTCTTGGTTGCTTTAACATATCTGAAGTCCCAGAAAGAAGGATAGTTCTCCAAGTAATGACATTTCAAATTCATTATGCATATCCTTTGCAAATTTTTGGTTTAACCTGTCATCATCACTACCAAAAATAATATCATCAACATAAACTTCAATTAATAAAATATTACCTTAACTTACCTTGATGTAGAGGTTGTTGTTTGCACTTCCTTTTATGAAGCCTTCCTGCTATACATATTTATTCAGTCTAGAGTACCATGCTCTAGGAGCATGTTTTAGACCATACAAGACCTTCTTTAATTTGAACCCATAGTATGCATTCTTTGACAACTGAAATCCTTCTGGTTGTTCAATGTATACTTCTTCTTCAATTTCCCCATTAAGAAA
>JASDQU010688006.1:8123-24172 GCA_032191745.1 Picea mariana
TGAATATAATATCTTATACAAACGAGGTATCCATTCCCATGCTTATGAAATTGTCAAAGTACATTACAATAGGATAAATGGGAACTTCATGGTAGATATAAACAGCATGATCCACCTTGTTGAGGAAAATTTATGAAATAATCTTACTCAATCATTTTTAGATCTTTCTTGGCTAAGGCAAGATAGACGGGAATACCACCCTATGTTTATAGCCTCAAAATTTGTTTCCTAATCCACAAGTATTAGTTACAAGGGCTTAGGCTTATTTTTTTATAAATAAAATATTGTTGTAAAATTCAACATTTTTATATAATTTTCTAAATATAACAGATGCAAAAGTAAATGTGGAGACAAAATAAAAAATACCAAGTCACATATTAACAAAGATGAGACAGAATAGCAATCACTTATTTCATTCCAAGAAATCAAAAGAATCATTTTCTTTACAAAAATCCCCGAGGGAGTTTGGACCAAAGTCAAACTTGGATGTCCCCGATGAAAACCATACAAAAGGGCTTCTGACAGAAAGTAAAAAAATAAACTTTAAAATATGGATCATCTTTCCACAGATTGTTGCCCACTCGACTCTGCACAATATCCTTTATCAGTCATAAAATTTAATTCATAAACAAACAAGTCTACACAGAGTATCAAAGATAGATCAACACCTCTGAAAATAAGTGTCTGAATGATGTAATTCATCCTTGAATCTTGTTGTCTACAAGAGGACCCTTATTTCATAAAAGAGAATTAGGATTTTAATGAATTAAAGAATGAATGAAAACTGAACTATATCAATAAAACTCAAGAGAAGGCCTTAGTATGCTTTCTCCTTCTATCCTCCTCTTGTTCTTCCTTCTCACTTTTCCTTTAAGCATTCCAAATTAGTTGAGGTAGTTCAACTACCTCTTTTAGTTAAGTTAGCTAAAACTCAACTAACTTTTAGTTTAGGGGAAGAATTAATATAATAATAATCAGGGTCTTTAATAAATAATAACTAGTAGGTGGGACCCCTTGTGAATCACTTTAGTTTCTTAATAAAAATAAACATAACTAGTCAATCAATCAAACACATACCTCCTTGTGGCTCCCATCATCATTATCATAATTTGAAAATTAAATATCAATGATAATTTAAACCATATCCAACATATAATATCCAAAATATCCAACAATAGTATGTTGTCCAGAACTTCAGCAGTCAATTGTTCTCAACAATCAACAATAAAATATACTCAAAAACCATATTTTCCACTTTGGGATGCAATTTTCCCTTTGTTGTTGTTGTCTCCATTTGAATTTTTTGAATTAGCCTTAGGCTATGTGGATCCTTTAGGTTTGATATCAATAATAACATGAGAGCAGTCATCTCTCAGGTGCATGCAGGATGAAATGGTTTTGGCTGAATCACTTGAGGGAGAGGAGGGCGCAACAAGAAATTTTCCTTTATCATGCATGTGGAGGGCTTCAGTTTTGATTCTCTTACTTGTATGGGAAGAATGTATAGGTGAGAACTCTTATGGATTTGCATCAAAATGTATCGAAAATATAGGCCTTCTAGGGCCTATGTTCCAATTCCCTCTGCCCCCGTTATTTCATCCATGGCTTCCTCTACTAAAGAAGCTCATCATGTATGCAGTGTTTATTAGAAACTAGATTCTTAAAAAAACCATATGTGACATCCATTTTAATATGAAACAAAGTTTGGATCAACAAACACATCAGACCCATGCAATCCAATCCATAAAATTCATTTAATACTTGTCAACGAGTAGGGGGTGAATAAGGGTTCTGGGATATCTAAGGGGGTTGTATTGAGAGGAAAAGTGATAAAATGAAAGGGATTAAGAACATGATTACTTCTCAACAAATAATTAAACAATCAACTGTGTTACAATAACAAAACCATATCAACTGTGACCCATCTCCGTGTCATCCTTTAATTAAAGTAATACATGGTTTCCATTTAATTTTAATTTAATTTTAAGAACAGGGCATGCAAAGTGAATCTGGGGTTGTGAGGGGATTCATAACATGCGACAAATTGAGAGAATGACAGGGAAGTTAATGGATATTGTTCATAAAATAAATTAAGTAATCAATAATCACAACCCTCTATTAAAATCAATCCAAAAAGAACCAACATTCATTGTTTCTCAACTTTATACCAAACTTCTTGTTGTTCCAAAAATCAAATTTCTCATAATTCATTAATTCATAACAGTCTGTGCGATCATAACTCATAACAAAAAAAAAAATTCCATTCAACGGTCCTTTTTAATAAAGCATTGATCCCTTCCTTTTTTTTTTTCTTTTAAAAAATATAATAATCAAAATAATGCACAACACTAAGCTCGACATCTATCCCTGATAGTCCATAATGTATCACAATAACAATCAACATCCACTATTAACCAATTAACAATTGGGCCCAATTAAAATATACACGAGTCTCCTTTTAAAATGTGAATAGACTTCAAATCATTCCTGATTATACCTATCCTTCATCATATCAATTACAAAACCTTGAAATGAAACAATAGTCAACCAAAACAAAAACCTCGAGTGTTATCTCTGTGGGTATAAATTTCTTTTAAAACCATTGGTAATCTGTATGATGATCCAATATAATATATGAAGTGAACATAACCAACTACACACAAACATCATTTTTTAAAACTATCCATAACCTTGACCGGGCCTAGAAAAAACTAGCACAAGTGTCTCCATATGCAATCAAGACCATGCTAGTAAAAACACAGTGAGTGAAACCATAATGAAAATAAGACAACTCTTGATTGTATACAAATTCTTGTTTCCATTTGTAATTGTTCAACCAATCGTAGAAGTATGAGACATAGACTCGATGATAGAGGGTGTTTTTTTTTTTTTTTAAAGACCTCCATAACCACTTCACTAATAAACCAATAAACGACAGCCGAGAAGGTTCCCGGAGAGAGAAAAAATAGTTGGAATTTAAATCAAGCTCTGTCAAAATCAAATGCAGGGAGACAACAAGAGTGCATTCATATTTTAACAATAACACAAAGAGTTGGAGGTCTTCTGATACTTATCAACCACACACAAAATTAAATTTTGAAAAATACACAACAATGAGCCACACAGTCTTCTTATTACTCACAGTCTGGGAAATGGAACCAATAGTTAACCACCGAGGAGATAAAATACAGGTAGGCTAAAATAGCTAGTGCACATAGTGAGCTTAACACTTGCAGAGGAGAGGTGAAATTCAATTGAATAGTGGCAGTTATTAAAATAAAAAACAGAGATATAACATCTATATCCATTACTTAAGAGTCGAACAACTTGACAACAACACCAATGAGGACACACACATCCTTTTGACATAGCGTTGAGATAAAACTTGTATCAATCCACAACCATACATTCATGTATTAATGCTGGTGTCACCCAAAAATGGATCTTGGGATACTTTGGTGAAAAGACAGTAAGAATGGGACAACGACCATGACTTGGGGTTTGAATAAAAAAAATAGTAATTGTTGGCAATCCCTCTGCGACTGGGTAAGGGTTACAATCATGACTGCGAGGGAATGAAATAACCAAGGGTAATACACAGAACGAAACCCTCCATCATCAATGTATATCCATATGTACCACCATTCACTTATTATTCCACAGAGATCCATCATGATACTAAACTAACCGAGCAACCAGTCAATGCACAACTTAAAATACCCAATTCTTTTTCTTGCAATCCCAAACATTTTACAGTCATCACAGAGAGCTATAACACACATGTACATAGCCGAAATTCTCAAGAACCAACAGAATCCAAACATCATTGAGCCATAATTTGTTCATACAACAGAGAATACCTCATGGATGGAGAGAAAAAGAATCATGCATGTGGAAAAATGCTTAAATGGTGAGTTAGTCGAGCCTTCTTTCTTCCAAGAGCCTGAAAATGTGGAGCTTCACAACCAACAGAGTGAAAAATTCAACAATGGAACAATCCTAGGTGACGACCGATAGGGGGAGTATGTAGTGACATGCAATAAATGCACATCGCTTCCATCACCGGGCCTATTCAATTCGAAGTACGAGACAACCTAACAAGAATTACATTCACCAATCAATTAAACCATGTATTCAATGCCAAACCATTGTCAAATCTGTGATCATATCCATTGCATAGTGCGCCACCCAATATCATTTGCACATTAACCCTTTCCATAACTCCATGCCATAATACATATTGAAATGTTATATGCACCCCATTCAAATCTAATGAAATTGACATAGCTGACTAATCAACAATAGAATAATAGTTAGGACTAACACTAATATCCTTTAACTTTTCCATTTGAATTTGCATACAATCCTTTATCATATCTCGAACATATAACTTCTTTCCCTTTAGGATTTTTTCATAAGTTTGTTTCTTGATTTGATCATGCTACCATTAAAATATCTCTTGCATATATCTGGCTAGGTAATTGATCATAAGCATTAGTGACATGAATAAATCATAAAAACTGTAAATAACATTCTCCTCATAACCATAAAAATGTTTTGAATCACAAAAATCATTCCACAAAATGCATCATCCACCTATTACCATGTCAAATGAAACGAAGACTGCATCCTCAATAATGTAGGAATGTGTAGGCAGCATAAAAAACAACAACAAACAAAATGTGTGATATGTCTATCCTTGCACCTCTAGTCCACAAGGGGGTTTGACCTACTAGCATTATATTATTAGCATAGTTAAATAATAGGCCTTTAGCAATACTTTGCGGGTGTAATTTATCATTACGATTTTAATCGTCAACAAATAGGTGACTCTACAGGGAATTTTTTTTCCAACGGATTAAGAACTCAGAATTTCTGGTTTTGCAGACTAGTAACATCATATCAAGAAGATAAAAATCACAACGACTATGCAACAGGGGGAAGTGAGCATATTTAATTGACAAATGACCGGGAATTCGGGAATAAATCATGGAAAGTGTTAAGTATGAGGGGGTTTATCCCTGTAAGCATAATCATTCAACTAAAAATTGTTCTTGACTTGAAGAAGACATTTTTTATGAACTTTATCTTTTGAATCTTGAAATGGATGAAGAAAAGGAAAGAAAAAGCGAGATAAAACCAACTATCTCATAAAACAACAATGAAAGAAGATAAAAATTTCAATGATGTGTTTAAAGGAAACATCATGACAACCATGTAATCTTGATTGTTATTGATTAACAATACTTTGTAGAAGCGTCATTATGGAAAAAATGATCCAACATTTTATTTTTGGCAAAAATTGAAGTCAAAAGAACAAAATCAAAGAAATTCGTAACATAATGAAACAACAAAATTGAAATAAGAAGAAATCAAATGACAGAAAATGAAATATCAAAATGGAAAACTACTAATGTGAAACCAAAAATGAAAACTACTATATGTAAAAGCATAAATGAAAACTACTATAATACAAAAAAATTCCAAACAATGTTAAACTCCTCAAGATGGTTCCACGTAATGTTTTAAGTGAGAACCGTTAGTGCTGTAGGAAAAAAATCGCTCTTGTAAGTCCTTTAGAATATAAGAATTTTCACCGAGGACAAAAGCAATCTTAAAAGGACCCAACCATAATTTTTGAAACTTTTAATGTCTTCCTCTATCAGCATGAGTTGAATCCCCCAACAATACCTTCTCATTGACTTTAAATTTGACAGCCTTAACACTCTTGTCACAATATTTTTTAATAGTCTGTTGTCTTCTCTTTATATTATACAAGACAAACTTCATTTTCTCTTATAAAGCCAAAAGTTCATTCATTCTTTGAGAAACATCAGAAGAATTTAATTCTTCAACCTGTAGCATTAACCTTAAGGAGGAAATTTCCAGTTTAGTAGGAATAATAGCTTATTGACCATAAACAAGCTAGAAAGGAGTGCAGCCAGTTATCACCTTGGTGGTAGTTTGATCTTCCAAAAGGGTGTAAGTGAGGAGATTTTTCTATTGACGAGGCTTATCTTCGATGAGCCTTTTGATGATTACTTACCAGATTCTTGTTAGTATACTTGGCCTGCCCATTTCCTTGGGGGTAATAAGCTGATGAGGTAAAATGTTTAACCACCAACTTAGCTAAAAATTGAGTTAGCTTAGAAAAAATAAAAGTGGGACCGTTGTCTGTAATAATTTCCGAAGGAAGACCGAATCTGGAAAAAATATTATTTTCGAGGAAAGAAACTACCTTCTCATCCTGTGAATTTTTAAGTAGGAAAACTTCAGCCCATTTTGTAAAATAGTCTCTGTCTGTCAAGATAAAGACTTGTCTTGTTGAATACGAAGGATTAATAGGACCAATAAATTCCAAACCCCACTTTAAAAAAGGAAATTTTGGGAGGAGAGGTTGTAAGGGCATGGATGAAAGGCGTTCTTTCCCAGCAAATTTTTGAGACTTGTCACAAGATCTAGAAAAAACATAAGAATAAAGAAATATTGGAGGCCAATAGTATCCTTTTATGATAATCTTAAAAGTAGTGGTTTTAGCAGAAAAATGACCTCCTACACGAATAACATAATTTGAAGAACCATGAGTTTCTTGCAATGGTTTATGTGCTTCCTCATTGTTTACACAATGAAGCAACATACCATCGACAAATATTCTAAACAAGAAGTCTCCTATAATGACGTATCTAGCAGATTCGAGACAGATCCTTCTTCTTTGATGAGTGTCTAAGTTATCTGGACATATTTGATTTTGCAAATAGTAAACCAAATTTTTATACCAAGGATGTTCAGACACAGGAAGGATTTGACTATCAATGTAGAACAATGTTGATAGAACATTATCTTCTTCATCAATTTCTTCACCAGTTTCATCATGTTGAGCTAAGTGAAGGGCTAAGTCACGTCCCTTGATAGTTTTAGAAGTCACGATAGTTAAATCATGCTCCTAGATCTTGGCAAGCCAATGTGCAAGATTTTCTGAAAGATAAGCCTACGAGAGAAAAAACATGACAACGGGTAAAGGGACTTTTACCAACGTGTGCTTACCTAATATGAAGTGGTGAAATGTTTCAGAAAATTTAACATGAGAGAAAGCATGTTTTCCAATAAAATAATATTTAAACTCATCATCAGACGCGATTTGACTCATGTAAGCCACTGGTTTTTCATTACCTTGGTCATCACTTTGCATGAAGATAGCATAAACTGCTTCCTCTATGGCATTAGTATATATCATAAATTATTTCTAAAAATATAGCTTCACCAAAACCAATGCAGAAGTGATTGCTTTCTTGATTCCTACAAAAGCATTTTCAACATCATTTTTCCAAGAAAAGGAATGATCTTTCTTAATAAGATTATGGATTGGCTTGACCATTACAACAAAATCAGGAACAAACCTATGGGAAAAGTTAATAACACCCATAAAATCTTGAACCTCCTTCATGGAAGTAGGAGCAGGTAGATTTAAGATAGCAACAATCCTTTCAGGATCAATTCTTATTCCTAAATCAGAGACAATGTTTCCAAGGATCTTTCCCTTGGTAACACCGAAAATAGACTTAGAAGTATTTAGAGAAATTCCAAATTTCCTGCATCACATTAGAACTCTTTTAAGATGACCAAAATGATCGGATCAGTTTTTAGAATACACAGTTAACTCATCAAGATAGATCTGAATAATCTTGCCGATCAAATTGTCAAAATATATTTGCACATCTCTTTGAAAAGTGGCACCTACATTAGATAATCCAAAAGGAATACATTCATAAGCAAAAGTGCCCCAATGAGTAATAAATGTGGTTTTATATTTATCTTCCCTTTTTACCTTGATTTGATTGTAACCAGAAAAACCATCAAGTAAGGACATCATATGTGACCCTGCAACTTGTTGAAAAATCATTTCCATATTAGGGAAAGGAACATGGTCTTTTATAATTTCCCTATTCAATGTGTGAAAATCTACACATAATATGATTTGACCAGTTTTTTTCCGATCAAGAACCAGATTCGAAACCCACTCAGAATACTTAACCGGGAAAATGATCCCAACCTTCAAGGTTTTTTACAACTCCTTTCGAATAGTTTCTTCTAGTGCAGGGTTAATGGGTCTTTGTTTTTCCCTCACTGGTTTTATTCCCTCCTTGATAGGAATGGCATGTTGTATACGAGCAAGAGAAAAACCATGAAGATCCTCATAAGACCAAGGAAAATTATCTTGAAATTCACCAAGTAGCCTAGCAAACATCAATTTTTCTTCAACAGAACATTGGGAACCTATTTTAACATTCATTGGAGACTCAGATGTTCCAATGTTCAAGGAAATGGTTTCACCCACTTTCCTTTTAGACTCCTCTTCTTTATGTTTCTCTTTGTTTTCTACATCACTTGATGAAAATGAAATTTCTAGAGGAGTCAATCCTTTAGGAATATTGTTATCTTCCATTGATATAATTTTCTTAGGCTTATAAGGTTCATTTTGAATGAAAGAACATATGCTCTCATCACTAGGGAATGGCTTCCATGACTCTATATTGTCAGGGATGTGTGGATAATACAAATATTGAAAGGTATAGTCAGGTCTTTGTGGCAGAATTTTTCGAGTAGGAGCAGTTGGAAAAACACCTAATCGGTCATTCATTGAGTTCAATTCCCTTTTAACATGAGTGATGTTGAAAGATAGTAATTTTGAGATAAGTGCCCAAACATTTTGCGTGTAGCGTTTCATTAACTTGTTGCTAGGAGAGTATATCTGACGTATAAGGTTTACAACAAGTTTAGAATCCCCAAAAATTGTATGGTGACCACAACCCAGATTATAGGCATTTTCAATACCTAACAGTAATGCTTCAAATTCAGTGACATTGTTTTTGCAAGCAAACTCTAACCTATAGGAAAAGTTATGAATTTTACCCACAATAGAGTACAAGATAATACAAGCTTTGTTTCCTTCATTGGATCATGAACCATCAAAGTGAATATGCCACATCCCATCATCTAAGTTGATTTGTTCCAAGGTAGTGTTGTCCTCATAGAAAAATATGGAATACACTCCTAAGTCTTCCACGACATAATTCCCATTAGATTGTGGGACACTTTCTATGTAAAGGTGAAATTCTCCCCTCTCTTAGGACTATGATGTTTTACCATTCCTAGGAATGGATAAGTGTGTCTCATCGAGTGAGAGGTATCCACCCGTCAAAGCTTGACAAACTCTTCCTAAGATGATCAAGTAGTTACTCATTGGCATATAAATTACCTGAATATTAAGGGTTGTCATTATTTCAGGGTGCACACACAAAACCAAGGTCACATCCTTGATTTCACCTATGGTCATTTGTTGTAGACTATTATAAGAGAGCATGCTTCTGGCATTTTCATTTGTACAAGACAAGCGTAGATCTTCCATAATAATGTTTGAAATTACACTTGGTCCCGAACCGCCATCAATGAGGCAACAATGGGCAATCTTATCCATAATATTTACAGAAATATAAAACGAGGGGTTTTTTACAAGGTGTATAAAGTTATGTACACCTACTTTATTTATAGACGAATCATATTCATCTACCTCTTCAGAGAGGTTGTCTACAACATAATATTTTCTGTCTATGAAATGTTTTAGATGCTTCTGTTGTTCAGGGACGAAAACCATGTCCAGGAAGGTTGCATCTTCTTTGATGTTGGACAACTGATTTAGAATGTTGTATTTGGAAGATGGTATAGGGGAGGTAGTTCCTTGACTGTCAGGAGCCTTAGGAACCTGAACAATATAAGCTGGTAAAGATGATCTTGTGCTAGAAGAACTGTGGGGAAGATAATATTTTCTTTTAGGAGCATAGGATTTATTCCTAGTATTTATGATCATGACATCCTCTGGCTCTACAAAGTCTAGGACAACTATAGTAGTTTCAAGTCTCTTACCAAGTATTTTATCTCTGGCACTCTTCTTCACCTCACATGTACTCTCCTCATGGTGTTCCTCACAAAATTTACACCAACTATGAGGCATGATAGCTTTAGGATGGAAATTATTTTCATTTGGATTTCTAAAGGGGGGTGTAGAAGAAGACAGAGCTCTAGGGGTAAGAGAGGGGACATTTCCTTTCTGCTCATATGTTATCATCTAATTATTCATGTCTTGTACAAGCTATAAGAGGGAGGACATGTCCGTCTTCTTAACTGAGTCTGCCTTAGGAAGACATGTTCTTTCAATTTGTTCTTCATACTCTAAACAAGTGTGAAAAGTGGAACCAAGGTTATCACTGGATTTTTCCTCAAGCCTATGATGATAGAGGGAAGTTAATGCATTATAATAATGCATGAAAGTGACTTTGTTCTGAGGGAGAATGAGTTCAGGGATTTGGTTGTATAATTTGGTGAAACACATGTTGAAGGACTTCATAGTCTCATGATCATTATAAGTGATGTTATTGAACTCCCGTAACTGTTTGGCTGGGCTTTTGGATTTCCCATAGGTATATTTGAACCAATAGAATAACTCCTCCCAAGTAGATAAAATCTTAGGAAGGAGATCAAAGAAATCGAACACAGCCTTCCCTTCAAGGGAATTCACAAATAAGTGCATACAAGTATAGTTTTCATTGGCTCATATGTTGTGATAGGCATTAGAAAATGACACCAAGTGTTCATTTGTAGTGAGAGTGTTATTCCCTTAAAACCTAGGGAGAGTCTCTTTGAATTTAGGAAGTGGATGAGTAGCAGGTGCTAGGTTAAGAGGGGAGGAAACATGTCATGGGTTAGTTGTAGCATCTTCTTCAAACTGAAAAAGCCCATAATTTTTAATTAATTTGGCAAGGTTTGTGGTAGATTGGACAGGGAGTTGGTGACTATACAAACTACCAATCACTGACAAAGCTAAATACTGAGATGAAGAAGCACCTCTAGTTCCACCAGAGCCACCACTAGATGCCATCTTGTGAATATGGGTAAGGGAGAGAAAGATGAATTAGATGAATCAGACAACGTTCTCCTTAGAGAAATTTGTTGGGTTGACAAAACAATGTTCCTTATTCCTATTTCAACAATAGGATTAATTTTCAGTGATAAACCTCATCTTCTCCTAGAAAAACGAGGGTCTAAGAACATGAAAAGAAGATCAAAACTAAAGGAAAAAGAAAGCTATGGTTGATTCCTAGGTTGTCTTTGCCTATCTTCCCAACATTCTTGGGCACTTATGCCTTGTTCAATTGTTTCCCATGATAGATTAAGCTCAACCCAGGTATTAGAGGTATCTAAGATGGTATTAAACAAGTTTAGAGCAATGTTGGCCTGATCTTGGAGATCGGGCTCGATATTGGGCTTCCTTGCTACAGGTACAATCATTAAGAAATAAAAATGTCAAAGAATCAATATCATAAATGTAAATATATTCAATGATAATCAATTATAAAAATCAAATAAAGAGATATGGAAGATCTCCCTAGTATGGTTGCCAAATAAATGTTGAGGAAAAGATATGAAATAATTTTACTCAAGCATTTTCAAATCTTGCTTGGCTAAGGAAAGATATACTAGAATATTACCCTATGTTTATAGCGTCAAAATTTGTTTTCTAATCCACAAGTATTACTTACAAGGTCTTAGGCTGATTTTTTTATAAATAAAAGATCGTTGTAAAATTCAACATTTTTGTATAATTTTCTGAATATAATTGATGAAAAATTAAATGTGGAGACAAAAAAAAAATTACCAATTCAAATATTAACACAGATGAGATAGAATAACAATCGCATATTTCATTCCAAGAAATCAAAAGAATCCTTCGCTTTCCAAAAATCCCTAGGGGAGTTTGGACCAAAGCCAAACTTAGATGTCCTTGATGAAAACCATACAAAAGGAAACTGAACTTTAAAAGCTAGATCATCTTTCTACAGATTTTTGCCCACTCGACTTTGCACAATATCCTTTATCATTCATGAAATTTAATTCATAAATAGACAAGTCTACACATACTATCAAAGATAGATCAACACCTTTGAAAACAAGTGTCTGAATGATGTAATTCATCCTTGAATCTTGTGGTCTATAATAGAACCCTGCTGTCATAAAAGAGAATTAGGATTTTAATGAATTAAATAATGAATGAAAACTAAACGATCTCAATAAAACTCAAGAGAAGACCTTAGTATGCTTTCTCCTTCTATCCTCCTCTTGTTCATCCTTTTCACTTTGCCTTTAAGCATTCCAAACTAGTGGAGGTAGTTCAACTACCTCTTTTAGTTAAGTTAACTAAAACTCAACTAACTTTAGTTTAGGGGAAGAATTAATATAATAATAATTATAAGGGTCTTTAATAAATATTAACTAGTAGGTGGGACCCCTTTTGACTCCCTTTAGTTTCTTAACAAAAATAAACATAACAGTCAATCAATCAAACACATCCTTCCTTTTGGCTCCCATCGTCATTCTCATAATTTCAAAATTAAATATTAATGATATTTTAAACCATATCCAACATATAATATCCAAAATATCCAAAAATAGTATGTTGTTCAAAACTTCAACAGTCAACTGTTCTCAATAATCAATAATAAAATATAATCAAAAACCATATTTGCCACTTTGGGAGGCAATTTTCCCTTTGTTGTTGTTGTCTCCCTTTGACTTTTATGAATTAGCCTTACCTTGTGTGGATCCTTTAGGCTTGATCTCACTGATAACATTAGAGCAGACATCTCTCAAATGCATGTAGGATGAAATAGATTTGGTTGAATCACTTGAGGGAGAGGAGGGGGAAGCAACAACGTTTCCTTTATCATGCGTGTGGTGGGCTTCCATTTTCAGTCTCTTTCTTGCATGGGAAGACTGTACAAGTGAGAAATATTGTGGATCTGCATCAAAATGTATCGAAAATCTAGGCCTTCTAAGGCCTCTAATCCAATTCCCTCTGCCCCTACTATTTTGACCATGGCTTCCTCTATTGAAGAATATCATCATGTATGCATTGTTTATTAGCAACTATTTTCTTAAAAAAACCATACATGACATCCATTTTAATATGAAACAAATTTTGGCTCAACAAACACATCAGACCCATGCAATCCAGTCCATGAAATTCATTTAATACTTGTCAATGAGCAGGGGGTAAATAAGGGTTTTGGGATATCTGAGGGGGTTGTATTGAGAAGAAAAGTGATAAAATGAAGGGGAGTAAGAACATGATTATTGCTCAACAAATCATTAAACAATCGAGTGTGTTACAATAACAAAATCATATCAATTGTGACCCATCTCTGTGTCATCCTTTAATTGCAGTAATACATAGTTTTCATTTAATTTTAATTTAATTTTAAGAACAGGGCATGCAAAGTGAATCTGGCATTGTGAGGGGATTTGTAATGTGTGAAAAAGTGAGAAAATGACAGGGAAATTAATGGATATTGTTCATAAAACAATTTAAGTAATCAATAATCATAACTCTCTATTAAAATCAATTCAAAAAGCACCAACATTCATTGTTTCTCAATTGTATACCAAACTGCTTGTTGTTCCAATAATTAAATTTCCCAGAATCCCTTAATTCATAATGGTTTGTGTGATCATAACTCATAAAAAAAAACTTTCCATTCAACAATCCTTTTTAACAAAGCCTTGATCCCTTCCTTCTTCTTTTTTTAACTTTTTTTTTTAAATAATCAAAATAATGCACAACACTAAGCGTGGCATCTATCCTTGATAGTCCATAATGTATCAGGATAACAATCAACATCCACTCTTAACCAATTAACAATCGAGCCCAATTAAAATATACATAGGTCTCTTTTTAAAACATGAACAAACTTCAAATCATGTCCGATTATACCAAGCCTTCATCATATCAATCAAAAAACCTTGAAATGAAACCTTATACCAAGCCTTCATCATATCAATCCCAAAACCTTGAAATGAAACAACAGTCAACCAAAACATAAACCCCGAGACTTATATTTGTGGGTATAAATTTCCTTTAAAACCATTGGTAATCTATATGATGATCCAATATAATATATGAAGTGAACATAACCAACTACACACAGGCATCATTTTTTAAAAACTGGACATAACCTTGATTGGGCCTAGAAAACACCATAGAGGTGTCTCCATATGAAATAAATACCACGTTGGTAAAAACACAGTGAGTGAAACCATAATGAAAAGAAGACAACTCTCGACTGTATTCAAGTGTCTATTTCCATTTGTATTTGTTCAACCAATCATAGAAGGATGAGATAGAGACTTGACGATAGAGCATGTTTCTTTTCTTTTTATAAAGACCTCCATAACCACTTCACTAATAAATTAATACTTGACAACCCAGAAGGTGCCCGAAGAGAGCAAAGACAGTTGGAATTTAAATCGGGCTCTGTCAAAATAAAATACAGGGAGACAACAGGAGAGCACTCATATTTTAACAATAACACAGAGAATTGGAGGTCTTCTGAGACTTATCAACCACATGCAAAAAAACCTTTCGAAAAAGACACAACAGTGAGCGATAGAGTCTTCTTATTACTCCCAGTATGGGCAATGAAACTAATAGTTAGCAACTAAGGAGAGAAAATACAAGTAGGGTAAAATACCCAATTCACATAGTGAATTTAACACTTGCAGAGGAGAGGCGAAATTTAATTGAAAAGTGGTAGTTATTAAAAGAAAACATAGATATATAATGTCTCTATCCATTACTAAAGAGCTAAACAACTTCACAACAACACCAGTGAGGATAGACACATCCTTTTGGCATAACGCCGAGATACAAATTGTATCAATCCATAACCATACAGACATGTATTAACATTGGGGTCACCCAAGACTGGATCTTGGGATACTTCGGTGAAAAGACAGTGATAACGGGCCAACGACCATGACTCAAGGTTTGAAGAAAAAACACAACTATTGGCAATCCCTATGCAACTAGGTGAGGGTTAAAATCATGACTGTGAGGGAATGAAATAAGCGACGATAATACACAGAATGAAACCCTCCATCATCAACACAGAGCCATATGTACCACCATTCACATATTATTCCATAGAGACCCATCATAATACTAAACTGACCGAGAAACTAGTTAATGCACAACTTAAAATACCCAATTCTTTTGCTTGCAATCCCAAACATTTTATAGTCATCATAGAGAGCCATAACACACATCTACACAGTCGAAATTCTCAAGAACACACAGAATCCAAGCATCATTGAGCCATCATTCATACAACAGAGAATACCTCATGGATGGAGAGAAAAATAATCATACATGTGGAAAAACTCTTAAATGGCGAGTTGTCCCAGCCATCTTTATTACAAGATCCAGAAAATGTCGAGCTTCACAACCAATAGAAAAAAAAATGCAACAATGGAACAATGCTAGGTGACGACTGATAGGGGGAGTATGGAGTGACGTACAGTAAATGCACATCGCTTCCATCACCTGGCCTATTCAATTCAAAGTATGAGACAAGCCAACAAGCATTACATTCACCAATCAATTAAACCATGTATTCAATGCTAAACCATTGGCAAATCTACGACGATATCCATTGCATAGTTTGCCACCCAATATCATTTACATGTTAACCCTTTCCATAACTCCATGCCATAATACATATTGAAATGTTATATGCACCCCATTCAAATCTAATGAAATTCGCATAGCCCACTAACCAACAATAGCATAATAGTTAGGACTAACACTAATATCATTTAACTTTTTCATTCGAATTTGCATATAATCCTTTATCATAGCTCAAACATATAACTTCTTTCCCTTTAGGATTTTTTCATAAGTTTTTTTCTTTTTTTGATCATGCTACCATTAAAATATCTCTTTCATATATGTGGCTAGGTAATTGATCATAAGAATTAGTGACATGGTTAAATCATAGCAATTGTAAATAGCATGCTCCTCATAACCATAAAAAAAAATTAGATCGCAAAAAGCATTCCACAAAATGCATCATCCACCTATTACCATGCCAAAATGAAACCAAGACTGCATCATCAATAATGTAGCACTATGTAGGAAACATCAATAATATCAGCAAAAACAA